>JABWIB010001186.1:27584-40890 GCA_016617825.1 Platyplectrum ornatum
ATATACATAAGTGATATGTAACATAATATACATAAGTGATATGTAACATAATATACATAAGTGATAACAATTTCTTTATTCTTCCACTCTATGCAGAATCAAACAAGAAAGCACATCACACAGATATGTTTAACAGCTCTGAGCTGATCCTAAGGAGAGGACAGTCCTGCAGAATAACTCTGGAGTTCAACAAACCCCTTACGGACTGGCAAAGCATTGTATTCACTGCACGCACAGGTAACCTCCGACTGAAAGGTTTCTGCTGTGGAAATAAGATGGTTTAGCAGGGGTATATCTAGAACTTTACTTTGGAAAGTTCTGCAAAGTTCCAGGTGGCATACACAGTACTCTGTTTTTTAAATAGAGGATGCATTACTGTTATTATGTATATTGTTGGGCCAGTTATTTATGCCCATGGATATATTTTTTGCTACAGAGATTTTGAAAAACTATCTTTGTATGATTTTTTTCATTATTATTATTTTTATTATTTAATTTATTATTATTATTATTACTGGACCTGATCCAGAATTATTCTATGGATGCCTTCTAATGGTTCCAATTAATAGATCGGAGAATGCACCTTTAAGTGTAACAATAAGGCTAATGGGAATACATCTCCATATCTGTTGTCAAAAAGACCCATAGTGCTGCAGCTAATGATATCAGTGTGATGAAGAAGGGCACAGTGTGATTAAGTGACTACCACACACAACAGTGGTCACACTTATTCATCACTGGCCACTCTGGCAATGTGCTTTTCATCATTTTTAGCCCATTTGGCTCTTAATCCAGCCCTGAATACCAGGACACTATTCTGGATCCAGAGAATCCAGATCCATCCATGGTGGATGGTCAGTTATGACTGACGCGTTTAAGGTACAAGTCTTTCTTGTTACTAATGGCCTTATAAAATACATTTGAATTAAAAGACATTTGAAGACGTTTCAATGGTTAAAAACAAAAGAAAAGATTGTGTTCAATCATACTCGAAGCTTGTGTCCTTTGGCTGTATTTGTATGGTTAAAATGTACCCAGTAATTTTTAATTTATGTCTATTCTGGTTTCTGGAAGGTCCCAAGAACTCTGGATATTACAACACAAATGTGGAGTTTGCTTTGTCCAACTCATGGACCAGTGGAATGTGGAGCGCAGTGCTGGAGTCAAGCCCCGGGAACTCATTACATATTATCATGTGCAGCCCGGCCAATGCTGTCATTGGACGATACGACCTCAGCGTCCAGATATCTGTTATGGGTCACGTATCCTCATATTCTCTTGGGAAATTTAGTCTGCTTTTTAACCCTTGGTGTTTAGGTAAGAGCGAAATAAAGTGTCAGGGTGTTAATGAAATTCATCACAGTAACAGTATATTTGGACAACACTGGAAAGATCCAGAGTGTGAAAATATTAGTTCATCGGGTGGAAAGTTACACCTCAATCCAGCATTTCAAATCTGGATCTGTACATGTACTTACTCAGCTAACCTGTAATAATACTACACATACACCTACATACATCTACATCCAGGTCTCAGTCACTCAGAGCCAAATAACATCACATGGGTAACTATTATAAACTGAACATGCTGACAATTTAAATCACCTATTATTATTCACCTGAGTGATTATTACCAGTGCTGCTGATATATTGTCATACCTGTCCTATTACTCATTTGACATGCCAGTGAGTTCAATGAGGCCTATCTGATATTAAGATGTACACATAGTGTGTTGAATGAAAACACGTAGCACTAAGTCTACGTTCAGTATTGTAAAAACAATCAATGAGAAAAGAAAGACATGACAGAATTAATTAAAAATGATAATATTATACTGCTCTTTGGGATTGGTATAGTGGCAGACAGCATGTTCAGGTAAAACAAACAATCTGATTATTGGGAGAGAGCATTCCAATTGACACTGTAAAGTAATTGTGTTGATCAGTTGGTGTAGTCTCCAGGCGAGTCTTAGGTAATGAGATATTTGATTATTATAGTTGCAATTATGCAATAATTGTCTAATTTCTCTAAAATCTTTCCAATGAGTACTGGAACTGTGATTATCTGATTTGGTTTTTAGGAGCTCTTAATTTGATAAAATATCCCAATGTCTGGAGAAAACTTCAGCTTTAGTGCAACCAATCCCATTCATAATTTTTTGCATGGTGCCACCTTGTGGACAAGCATATAATTGCAGCACACATTGCAGCCTATGACAGTTTATGGGTAGTATTCTTTGTGTATTATTCACAATCCTCAGAAAACTAGCGTATACAGGGATATTGTGCAGCTAATCAGGACTTCAGATTGTATCCAGAAATCTTTTGGAAGACATCTACTAGTTTGTAAAACATCAATGTGAACCTTACATTAGGAATGAAAGTAGAGAGTGATAGGACACTGCCTAGAAATTAAAAGACGTCAGCTTTTCGAGATATGTAGGAGTAATCTATTGATGTGTGAGTTAATGCAGATCTACTTTGATCTTTGCCACTTTTTTTTCTACAGATGATGATGTGTATATGGCCAATGAAGAGGAGAGGAGAGAATATGTCCTCAATGACCATGGCGTCATCTTCATGGGCAATGACAAGCATGTGACTAGTATAGGCTGGAACTTTGGTCAGGTAAAGATGCTGACTATAATTCTTCTTCAGCAGATAGATTGCATTGTAGAGATTTGATTTATGATGTATTATCTTTGTGTTGTGCAGTTTGAAAACAACATACTAAACATCTGTTTGGACATCCTGGACAGAAGCCTGAGCTGTCAGCAGGACCCAGCTGCAGATTACTCCATGAGGAACAACCCTATCTATGTGGGGAGAATTATCAGTGCAATGGTAGGAACTGGTGGCCGGTTCTTCATTGGTTTTGTTGTGTCGCAGATTAACTACTTACTTGTTTTATGGAAAGGCCATGAGTGTAACATTTTACTTCTCACAGATCAACAGTAATGATGACTTTGGCGTTCTTGAGGGAAAATGGGAGAAAGAATTTTCCGATGGAGCTGACCCGAACAGTTGGAACGGAAGTGTGGAAATTCTGTGGAAATGGCAGACGGATAACTACAAGCCAGTGAAGTATGGCCAGTGCTGGGTCTTTGCTGCAGTTATGTGTACAGGTATGTTGTGTTACTGTTGATAGTGGGATTCATTAAAAGGAGTACACACGTATGCAATTATTGGGCCTGTCATACGGTTCCTTCTGATAGCACTGTGTACACTTCCACTATAAGTTGCATTTGTTGATTTGGTTTTACAGTTCTGCTTTAAAACTGCACCATGACACCAGTCTCATGTATGAAAGTGCCTCTGTTCTGTTCTGGTGTTAGGTAAAATGAGACAAATAGGCCCAGAACCTTCTGTGTATTTGAATCCTCAATCAAGGTTAAGAGGGGTCCGCTAAAAGTCATCCATGTCTTGCATTATAATCACTTCCACTTGCACAGATTGATTTCTGTCAGACCCTAAAGTCTGAATTTTGGATAGTTACACAGAGACTAGGAACTTCTATTATGTAAACTGATTAGGATTAGGCAGCTCTACTGTCAAACGAGTGTCATTCGTCTTATGTCCAGATGGATCAGGATGTTGTCTGATTGATTAGCATGGACGTCCAGGCATGCACAGATATTCTGCAAAATAAAGAAGCCTGGATCCACATATCAGTCATATAAAGAAATAACTGACCCTATGGCGCTTTACTCTTTCATATCACCTATTGATTCAGGGATTCAGGGCAACTGAAGCATTAGTTGATAATTGGTAAATTAAAAAAAAAATCTTTTGGTTTATGCTTATAACGTGGGTCTTTATGGCAGAATTATTGCAATACACTAAATGATTTTTTTTTTTACCTAAAAAAAGATTTAAGTTTGAGCATGTCAAAAGATCAAAAAAGTGTTTGTTTTTGAACGATATTGGCCGATTGTTTAAAAAAATTGTTCCCATACACTGAACGGTTTTTCCCAGAAAAATCGAAAGATTTTTGAAAAATCATTTGATTAGAACGATTTATCATAAAGTGTATGGCCATCTTTAGATGTGTACTCACAAAACATGCTGCAGGGTCGTTCGAAGCAGTCTATGGTCGTTGGAAAAGATTGTTAGGAGGATAAAATATTTTTGATTAACGATGTCACGATGTCTGCAGAAAACTGCAGTGTGTACTGTGCACACGATCCTCAGTGCTACGATTCCCATTGAACATAGAGTGCCTAGTGGACAAGTGTGTTATTGCAGCCTATTACCAGATCCAGCAGGGGATTGCTGGATCTGGATCACCAGACTCATCATTTGAAGCACTGCTTTTGCATGATTTTTTTTTCATTCGTGCTGATGTACCCATGTTTACAGTTCTGCAGTGATAAAGCGACTGGTCTGTGTATGCTTTGTAATCATTCCGGAGTAATGGATTAGTAATAAATAAAAAAGAATCATACAATATGAGTAATGGACATATTGAAAACATTGTACAACTCATACATCAACAAATCGTTACAACTGTATCATCCATTGTTCTTGTGTTAGTTCTCAGGTGTCTGGGTATTCCTAGCAGAGTGATCACAAATTTCAACTCAGCCCACAACACAGACGGGAACATGTGTGTAGATATGCACTACGACACAGAAGGAAAATTCCTAGAGATCTCAGATGACAGCATTTGGTATGTTTTTACAGTAACTTCATATAAGCCAGATATAATGTATCAAAGTATACAGAATCAAATGTAATGGATTGGATTCACACTCACACAAAATGGATCTGGAGCCTTAGGTAACAGACTTCCGATGCCGGGACTGTGGGGGCACTCAATTACCATAGCATGAGCATAGCAAGTGAGGATATACTAAGTGTCCTTCTTACTGTACTGTAACATGGACGCTTTATGGTAGGGGTCTGCTAGCAGAATTCCTGTCAATGGAGACTGGTTCCAAAGGGGATCAGGCATAAGAGATAGGAGCACAGCAGAGAGAGCCTGGTTCTGATTCAATATGTCAACAAAACATGATGAAAAATCCCAATGTGCTACCTGATCATAATACATTGTAAAGCACAAATACACAGTACGAAATAGTAATCTCAATCCAATTACAAAGCACAACAGCTAGAGAGACATTCTGTCTGAACCTGGATTAATTTCATTTTAATTCTTCTTATTATTATTATTAGTAGTAGTTTTATATGGCACCACACGTTTTATAGATTACTACAAGTGGCATAGTATTGTATAAGGAATAAACAACAGTCGATGCTCATTATCATTCATAATACAGGAATTTCCATGTCTGGAATGAATGCTGGTTCATGAGACGAGACCTTGGTCATTTCTACAGTGGTTGGCAAGTTCTGGATTCAACACCCCAGGAGCAGAGTCAAGGTACAAATCTAGTATAAAAATGTAATATGGACTAATATAAAAATATGGAGTTAAAGATAAAAAAAAACTATTTTAAAAGGGCTGTATTATTAGTGGCAGGCAAATATTTCCTACTTTTCAGACCCTCCAACATGACCCATTCCATTAAGCACATAATGCTCTGCTCCCGAGCTTCCATCTCTCAGTTTATATGGTAAACACCAAGGCTGAAGAATAAAATGTTTTCAAGTATCAACTATTCATTAAAACCAGGTGAGTTCCGGCTGGAGACTCTGGACCAGAATGTTGTATACCCAATGGAATGGGTCATGTTGAAAGGGTCTAAATTTCAGTATTTCATCAAGGAGTAAATTAGGTAAGCACCCCTCTCTCTCTTTCTTTAGGTGTTTATCGATGTGGCCCCACTTCAGTGATCGCTGTCAAAGAAGGAGACCTGCACTTAGGCTACGATACTCCCTTTGTGTTTGCTGAGGTCAATGCAGATCGTGTAACTTGGGTCACCCATAAGGATGGAACTACAGAGAAGGTACACAGTGACAGCAAATACGTTGGCCAAAACATCAGCACAAAAGCCGTGGGCAGTGATGACCGCGTTGATGTGACTCATAACTACAAATATCCAGAAGGTAAGACAAATAATGAACGGTGCGATCCTACTCCTGGTCCTAAACCAACCCTGGTAAAATGTACCATTCCCTGATGTCAAGGCCAAGTCATTTTCCCATGATGATTCTTTTAATCTTCAATATATGTTATTTGCTATGGAATCAAGTAAAATACCACTGCAATCCCATTCTGTCCCAATCATTCTCTCCACTATCCTGTTTTCGAACCAGAATTCCAGAAGCCTTTGCCCTTTGTCCAGTCACCAATTTTTTTTGCTATGATCTCTGAGATTCTTTTTATTACAAATACTATTCATGTTTTTTTATTTATACGTGCCCTCAGTAATATTTTTCCAAATATCAATATAGATATAGATTTTACTGAAGAGAGTTCAGAGTCAGTAACTGCTTTTGTAACATATGTCTTATAATTTACGCCTTTTCCCTGGTATACTTGCATTCTTATAGCGCCTTTTTAATTAGGGATAAAATGATTATGGCCTTGCTCACCAATTAATATGAATAGTAATACCACTTCTGTACTAATAAGTATATTATTGCATTGTTATAACGAATGACTTAAATCATAAACCATAATTAGTGGTGATTTCATATCTTATGAATATTTGAGTAATAGCACACTATTTGAGTAATATGTCACTATAAAATTCTATGGGTCACATTCTGAACTAATAACAGGTGAAAGCAGGACACAGAAATAGCCTGTGTGTTTCCACAACGTAGGAGTTTCCATAGAATCAGAGTGGCGTATATGGGCCGTGGTTTCATTTTGAGGGTACAGAGTTAGGTGGAATGGGCGAAGGAGGCCAAATTGTATAGTTTGAACTGTCTGCTGACCTTTGCCTTCTATCTTTGCCGTGTGACACCGGTACAGGTTAAGTTAGGGTTCAGGACATAAAGGTGAGAGGTTAGGGCTGTGGAAGTAAATTGAGAAAATACGATGTCTTTGGAACAGAAATATTGAGTGTGTATGGAAATGTATTATGGAAGAGCTCTTAGGAAAAACATAGGAGGCATGATTTTTAAGAACTCTTTTGTATTACCCTAAGGTAACCTTAATGAAATTACGATAGTAATTATATATGCTCTTTTAAAACAGGTTCTCCAAAAGAAAGAGAGGTCTTTGAAAAGGCCTCCAGGAATATGCCCTTTTATAGACATCCAGCAGAAAATGCAACCCGTAATATCATGCCCAACAGACTAAGAAATGACCTGTCTTCAAGGCTTTCCACATCTACACCCAACTTGCCAGGTTCCACTGGTGGAAGACCAGAATCTCCTGCTCCTTCATCAGGAAATTCCTTCCGTGCACCAAATGGAAGAACAGAATCTCCTGCCCCTTCATCAGGAAATTCCTTCCGCGCAACAAACGGAAGACCCGAGTCTCCTGCCCCTTTATCATCAAATTCGTTCCGTTCAACAAATGGAAGACCCGAGTCTCCTGCCCCTTCATCAGGAAATTCCTTCCGCTCAACAAACGCAAGACCCGAGTCTCCTGCCCCTTTATCATCAAATTCCTTCCGTTCAACAAATGGAAGACCAAGCTTGCCAGCTGCAGCAAATGGAGGATCATCATCACCTCTCCCTTCCCCAGCAAATTCGTTCCGTTCACCAAATGGAAGACCAAATATGCCAGCTACGACAGATAGCAGACCATTGTCACCTGTGCCTTCTTCAGTGAATTCCTTCCGTCAACCAAATGCAAGACCAAGTTTACCAGCTGCAGTTGGTGGAAGATCATCACCTGCCCGTTTCTCAGGATCACAACCTTCACTAAATTCTCTTCGTCACACATCACCTTCAATAAATTCATCACTTCCAGACATAACTGCCTTTGATGGACCAGATATTGCTGGGAAATTTAGGCTTCTCAGTCCCCTAGTAGTAGGAGATGACATCAACTTAATTCTCATTCTTAAAAATCTGACTCCCTATCACAGACCAACTAAGGTGAACCTCAGTGCTTCTTGTATCCTTTATACTGGAAGAAGGGTCAACGACATCTTCACAGAACAGAAGTCTTTGATTATTAGTCCAAGTCAAGGTAAGCCAAGCAGCACATTGAGCTCTGATATTGGCATAGTAAGTGCCCAAACCATTCTGCCCAACACTATCTTCATAAACTTTATAAAATAAGTAAACAAAGGCTCGAGGCACTGTAACATTATTTATTTATATACACTAAACCATTGTCTATGGTTAGATTTATACGATTTATACAACTGTATTTAGAATTTTTTACTGCAGGAAAGAGGTTGTCCACAGCAACCAATCAGACATTCTTTAGTAATAGGAAAGTGAAAATTTGAATCTGATTGGTTGTAATGGGCAACATCGCCACTTTTCCTTTCCCACAGTTTAGTAAATCTAGGCATATTATTTTATTTACAGATTACATTTGCTTCCCTCCACAGGTCTTTGCCTGTGTACATTTACTGTTAATCTCAATCTCATTTGGATAATGTGATATCAACTATTAAACTGTAGCAATAAAATATGGCCACTAGGTAGCAATGTTTACTTTTTAAGCACATTAACTTCTTCGAAATGATTATTTATTTGCACACATTTAACTGACTGTTTCTTATTAATAAATTATTAAAACCATGGTCTATAGATTTAACAAATGTAACTGTAATCTAATTGTTATTGATGTATTTTACAGATGCACATATCTCCTTGCAAATTCCGTACTCCCATTATGGTAGAAGTTTAAATGAAGGGAACATGATACAGGTGGTTGCCCTTTGTGAGTTACCTTTTGGAGAAAAAGTCTTGATAACAAAGGATCTTGTTGTGGAGAACCCACCTATTATTATAAAGGTAACTTGTTTTTCTTACGATTCACATATAGAAAATGGTTTATAAAAAAAAACTCAAGTTTAATAGGAGTTTCAGTATTATTTCTATACTCTTATATGGTGTTCACTTTCCAGATTTCGAGCTACGTGGGCCTATAAGTCCTTTAGCTACATGGGCCTATAGGTCTATAGACCTCTACATACATATTGGCAAGACAATAAGTATATCCCATATTAAGCTGGTCATGTGCTGTAGCTACTCAATTGGTTTCCGTCTAGTTTGGACGGTACACATAAGTCTCTGCTCACATGATATTATTGGCAGATCACGATGAAGTCTAGGAAGATCAGAGATGGGGCTTAATTTGTCCGGCTTTACCATTTGGGAATGTAGCTCGTCTTAGGACAAAAAGGCACATTCCACCCTCTCTCCTATAAATAACTCATTCAGAACTAAGGGCTGGATTCAGCTTTTCACTCTCATGACTTAAACACTCATGACTTACACTCTCATGGGTAAAACCATGTTAAATTGCAGGGGAGATAAAATGAATGTCAGTGTGTGCATGCAGGGAGAATACTTTATTTTTGCAATTTGCACACAGATACTGACCAGCATTACTGTTACACTGTTATTAGACTTGGGCTGGAAACATCAGCTGTCACCTGTTATGCGGATTGCAACTAATTAAATTTACCTCCCCTGCAACATGGTTTTGCCCATGAGAGGAGTCATGAGAGTGAAAAGATGAATCTGGCCCTAAGCGTGCACACAAACAATGTTTGATACACTCATATTTTTCAATGTACGACCCTCCCCTCGGATGGATGGCATTTTTGTCACTTACAGATGTGGCCACATATAGCTTTCCTCAAAAACAGGAAAAGCTCCATATACATGATAAAATTGACATGTATAATATACTTTTATCACTGGAGATCGCTACAGACATTTTACTTACCATTAAGAAGTTCTTTTCACTACATAACTCTTGCTGTGAGTAATGAATGTGTAACACATGCTACATCCGTTACTCACAGTGGGAGCAATCTGTGACCAGAGTGCGTGTGATGAATGAGTGAGGTCAGCCCTATTAATCTTCCTCGCAGTGACCAAACAGCACTCACTAAAAGCTACCTAGTTCTGGGCGCAGACAATTTCTGCATCCAGCATGTGGAAATCCCCTGAGTTTGTTACCATGTTTCCCTGATAATATGATAATATGACCCCGAAAATAAGCCCTACCCTAATTTTTGTAAAACTGACCAAAATAATCCCTACCCTAAAAATAAGCCCTACCCCAAAAATAAGCCCTGCCCAAAAAATAAGCCCTAGTGAATTCACCAGTTTGTAAAAAAAATTGTTAATTAAAATAAGACCTACTCCGAAAATAAGCCCTATGGTGTTTTTTTTGTAGTTCTGGACTACTTTTTATGTCAATATGCTTGACTTAACGCACATTAGTTGCCGTGGACCTATTTCAGTTTTGTTAACTAAACATAATAACCTATTTCCTTTTCTTCTTCATCAGCCCCTTGGCAACTCAATGCTGCACAAGCCGATGACTCTGGAGATCCGCTTTACAAATCCACTAACTATAGCTGTCACCGACTGTAGCCTTGTGGTTGAAGGAAGTGGTCTGATTGACAGACAGCTCTCAGCAATGTGAGTATACTGACATCGATTAGTTTAGATGTTACTGTTGGAACTGCAACATTTCACAGTTACTGACAGCATGGAGCGAAAGGATATTAGAATGCTTTCAGAACAGATGTTAGAAAGTTTTACATCTGTATCCACAAAACTGGTGATACAAGTATATTAAGGGTAGAGGTGTAATTGTTTTAAAATGTTCAACTTTATTTTAAGGATTTATTCTACAAATATTAAATTAGTTCGGGCAATTCTCCTGATAGATGGGGCCTGGGCTAAGGCAATTATTTTCATTAAATCACTGCCTTCTCCCCAAACTTTACTATGAATGAGAGGGGCTTCATGACGTCAGACCTGTCCATGCATAAATGTATAATAAATGTATACGTTTGCCATTTAGGGGGCAGGTGTTGAAGCATGATTTGCATGCATCATGCCCTCCACCCCACCTCCAATGCTTCTGGCTTTTTTTTTCTCCCAGGAGGAAGAAACTAAAAGCCGGCAACCCTGATGTATGGGTTATTAAGGAACTGAAATTGATCATGTTATTTTCCTTTGCTTTTCCCAGGGTACCTTACCTGAAACCAAAAGAGAAGATAAAGTTCAAGGTGGAGCTAACACCATACAGGACTGGCACACGACAACTTATAGTGAATTTTAAATGTAAACATTTTTCAATTAAAGGATACCAGCTCCTGAATGTGGCTTCCTGGTAACCAGAACTCGACAATGCACAGTCTTTTGTCAATTTATTTTGATATTTTACTAGACAAGTAACATTAAGGCTCCCTCCGTCAGGGAGAATATAATGCTTTCCATACAAAAGCTATGCTGCTTAATGGAGAATGGAGATACAATATGCTTTATTTAATACGTATTTATGTTAATAATTGAAATTAAACTTTGCTGAATTTTAGAGGTATTTATTTTCACTTAAGTCATAGTGTGTCAAGTGTAATAAGTGCAGGTTCTGTCCTATCTGCAATCTCATTACATGTTGCCATAAAGTATTATGTTGCTGAAAATAGAGGATCAAAGTATATTCTTTATTTTATATTAGATTTCTTTATATTATTTGATCAGAACTAGCACTTGTGCCTGTTGCCGATTCCCCGGGCAGTACCTTATCTGGGTAGAGTTTGTAGGTTCTCCCCGTGTCTGTGTGGTTTTCCTCCCGGTGCTCCAGTTTCCTCCCACATTGGAAGCTGAGTAAAATTGTCCCTGGTGTATGTGTAATTGCACCCATGTATCACTCTCCTATAGGATGTAAGACTGCAAGCAGGGCGCTCTTCCCCGCCCATTCTGTCTGATACAAATTGTAAAGCGCTACGTAATATGCGCTATATAAAAACCTAGTAATAAATACATAAAATGTGCACAGAAAATTACAGATTACTTTTCACACAGCCCTCTATAGGGTAACATTGCAGATAGAGGGAATCCTAGTCAATTTCTTTACAACCCATGTTTAGATAATGAAATACACTAATGATCATGTGCAAAGAAGCTTATAATTTGTATATTGTTATTATTTTTTTGCTTATTGTTTTTATTTATCATTATGAATTGCACTATATAATGCTCCTCCTGTTTATATGTTAAATTAGATAGCAGTGGGAAATGATGTATTTTACCTGTTTATTGAGAAAATAAAAGTCATATGAAACATGCAGTCATTTGAAAAGAGTGATTGGTTGTTCATTGAATTAGTGACATCACAGGCATTTATGGCATGAGGGATACCCTATACAGATGTCACATTCACTGGTACTTGGATGCACCTAGGGGACCTGATCCAGGCCTAAACAGGGAGATTACTGGGAGATTGAAAAGCGGGGGTGTTACCCATAGCCACCATCCAGGGGACATCGGGACACAAGCATAGGAGGTTTGATACCGTAAGACACAATGGTGTCCGCAATCAGCAATGCTACTGATATGGTGAGATGGCTGGAAGAAAAAGAAAAGATAGATTAATTCAACCAGTTACCATGTAACCTCAATATAGCAAATATATATACTTATGCTACTAATGCTAATGATTTTCTTATTTGTTATGCTTTTATGCTTTATTAAAGCAGCTTTTCAGAAATAATGTCACCCTGTATATATGATATAGCAGATATATACATATGTATCAAATTGTGACTCTGAAACCTGTCTTTATATAAGACTCAATTACAAGGTGTGTCCCACATGAGTCACCGAACAAATGCATTGTATTCTATTTATTGCTTTTCAAGTTTGCTCATTTTGTTTTCTCTGTAGTGGTGACTATACATTGATTTTAAAAGTTCATTATTGTTCATAAAACACACCTAAGCAGATTTCTAATCTGTGGGTGGCCTGTTATGGCACCCCTTCACCTCTGCTCTCTTGTCTCTTCTCTTCTCATCTCTTCTCATCTCATCGTCTTTTTTTTGCTCTATCTTGTCCTCCCTGCACTCTGTCCTCTTTTCTTCTGTTCCTCTACTCTGTCCTATATGCTCCTTCCTCTCTGTCCTATTCTCTTCTGTGCTGTTCCTCCACTCTGGGGGGTATTTACTAAAGGTCGATTTGTGATAATCGATTTTTTCCCGTCGAAATTTGGTGTGAATTCGCCCTCTTGGTATTTACTAAGGGGGGTATTTACTAAAGGTCGATTTGTGATAATCGATTTTTTCCCGTCGAAATTTGGTGTGAATTCGCCCTCTTGGTATTTACTAAGGGCCGATTTTCCGAAAAATCGCATGGCCGAATGAATTCGCGTTCGAATGATCGTTCGAATTACATCTTCGATTTGCAAATGGAATGTTCGAATTTTCCCTATCTCTGCCGTTGTGAAGGATATTTACTAAAGGTC
>JABWIB010001186.1:40995-55778 GCA_016617825.1 Platyplectrum ornatum
GAAGGCATAAATCGACGCGAATTCAGGGCGAATTCGCGCCGAAAAATCGCACCAAATCGCGGTCGAATTAATTCGTCCATCAAAAATCGAATCTTCGTAAATACGAAGATTCGCGCATCCGTTCGATTTCAAAATCGAAGCGATTTGCTCCGATTTCTATTTGGTCGAACTATTCGACCTTTAGTAAATACCCCCCTCTGTCTTCTTCACTTCCCAGTGCTGTTCCTCTATTCTGTTTAGTGCCACTGGAGCTCCATCATTCAGAGCTAAGTAACTATTATGTTAATTAGTAATTAGGGTTGGGATTGTTATTGGGTTATACTTGGTTAAATGACAACTTTCCAAAATTCAACTTTTATTGTCATTTCTGAAGTTACACTGAGGAAGCAGCCACCGGGAAACTCATCCCAGTTCTAGAAGGGTCAAACTATTTAAATCAGGATGCTGTGGATTGCGTTCTGGACTGTAAACTTTGGATTCGCACACAGCAGTTTGTGGATAGATAGATAGATCGATAGATAGATAGATAGATAGATAGATAGATAGATATGATGTAGATAGATATGATATAGATGGATAGATAGATAGATAGATAGATATGTGATTTACTGTGGTTACTGTATTTATCAACAAATAAATCTTCCCTCTGTTTGTGATTCAGATTGTCCTCAGTAGACTTACAAAACCGGCCTACTCGTCAAACAGGTTTTATTAATCCAGAAAATCATAACGTATCAAACCAAAACATGTTTATGCAAATCTTTGGCAAGTATGGGAGTACAACGCAGGGTAATGATCTCCTCCCACAGATCATTAGTAGCCATATGTCTAATCGCATGTTAGTACATATCTGTGTAACCAATGTGTACGAAGTCCGAGACACTCATAGAAAGCAACGTTTAACAAATCTCCAGCCGGGACTACGTCATCATGTCTGGTGAGTGGAAACTAGTATTTTATAAGCCTTGCGAGGCCGATTCAGGAGATGGAACAATGACTGATTATACGTTACAATGACAGATTCCTTTGATGGGAAACATTACTCTCTTCTTGATGACTGGGTGTGTGTGCTGTCATTCTGATCACAGCGTAGTACTCATGCTCACCACTTTATGACATTGTTAAATGGGCTTTGTCAGCCTTTTATTCTGGTGCAGGAACTGTTTTAACAGCCTAAGCCATAAGTCACTCGACTTTAAAGTTAAAGTAAAAGGATTTCATGTGATAGATTTATAAGCTCATTTATCAAGGGGAACTTACATGTTGTTTAATGTCAAAGTAAACATGAACAATTCAATGTTGTTATTAGTTTTTATGGTTAAAGGAAAATCATTTTACTCTTGAATGCTTGTTTTGTATAACGTTGGTATTTGGTAAATTAGGTATGCTGGTTTATGAAATCTGTTGTGATAGCAGTGGCAAACGCAAGGTGTGTGTGTGTGAGACCCCCCTCAATGTAGTTGTATTACATGTAGGTTATAGTAAAGACCTGGAGCTGGCACAATGTATAAAGTAAATTAGAGGTCTGGTAAGTCATTCTATATGTATGTGTGGTACATTAGGATATAGGAATGTCACATTATACAGTATATAGTGTACCCTTCCCATACACTAATCTATCCCATATATATTAAACCACATTCCTTCACACAATCCTAATATATACATGTCCATCATACTAATATATCCATGTCCTATCCGATGTACTATATATACTGTAGTGTGTCTACACTAGACCCCTATATTATGGAGCTGGGGATGACACATTATATAAAGTACCTACTAAGTGTGAAAGGGTTTAGCACATATATATATATATATGGGGCATATTTGAGGTGAGATGATATACTATGTATTTCATACCCAAGTACTCTATAACCCGTACTATTATTATTATTACCCAAATATATGTGCCATTACTTGACACCTAATATGATACTCAATATGTACTTTATAAAGTTCACCCTCTCCACAGCCTCCCTCGGCACTATCATTAACTCCTATGGCTTTCAATACCACCTCTACGCAGATAAAACACCAATCTATCTCTCCACCCCGACTTCTCCACTCCTGTCCAAGGTTTTGGACTCTTCTAAACTTCCATGACGCAATTTTTGATTCTAGCGATCCAGTCCATTATCATAGAAAAGTTAAAACCAGCACACAGTACAATTGTAATTGTAAGTGTAATAGGCCGAAGCATTATAATGCAGTTGTCCTATAGTCGTGACATTTTGGTCATCTGCAGCGTCCTGGAATTAGACATGCCCTGTGGCTGGTGCAAATGTCAGAAACTCGGCTTACTTAGGCTAACATTTGTATTTAGATTCGGCTTACTTGTGTAAACATGTCTTTTTCTCTACATTGGCTACATGCGTCTCCCCTTAATTGGCATGGAAAGTACTGGATCCATAGTATGAAACAAGAGGAAGACAGATGAAAAGTTACACTTGGGTAAAACCATCTTGAGTCAGTTACATTGTATTCTTTGCATGTTTGGACAACAATTTGCTTTCGATCAGTGCACAGAGATACTGACCAGCATTACTTTTACCCTGTTATTTACACTTGGCTATGAAACATCACTTGTAACATGTAACGTGGTTTTGCCAAGGTGTAACTTTACACCTGATTCCCTCTTATTTCTATTCAGAAGTTAATTTTTACTTACAAGTGTAAAAGAACACCATCATATTATGTAGTGCCTTACATGTTATAGTAATATAAAGAAAGCTGCTTAGGATAAAAAGGAGAAGATATATTGAATTGACCATAAATTGATTATTAATGTTGAGTCATGAATTTAAATTCACTTCCATCTATAAATTCATTAAACAATTACCTTTATGAAAGGGATGCAAGTGATTTATCTGTCCAATCAATGAAGAAGGGTTATGGTAATTAGGATCATTATAAACTTGTTAGCAGAACCATTAGAGAAGAATGACAGCATTTAATGATTCAATAAAAATCATGGTTTTATTACTAAATAAATAACTATGTAAATCCAAACTACACAGTTTGGGTTTAAAAGTTAGTTTAAACACCCCTGATCCAGAGTTGTGGCCATCTCACTTGTTGAGTGTTTAAATATTCACCTAAAGGGCTGGATTCACACCCGATTTATGAGATCAGTTGTGTGTCTAAGCACATACGCCGGGTATGTATTGTAGCATTCACAGGGATGTTCGCAGTTGTACCACCATAGGAGGAAGATACAGAGCACTTAAGATGGGCTTACAGAATGTATTGTGTTCATAGTCTACACAGGAAAGAGGAGGGACTGTCCTCTCTATTTCGGACGATCAGTCACATGGAGGTCCACAAATCATTCAATAAGCCCTTACACACAATACATTGCGGCTGATGAGTAAAAGTTAAAATAGGTTCCTGGTGGCATAAAACCCTTTGCTTCCACCATAGGCTTGCACCATCTCAGGGATTAGGTTAAGTAAAAAAAAAGTTTACCTTATTTTTAATAAATACTATGTGTTTTATATTTTTTTTGTTTTTATTAATGACATTTTTTTTGTTTCCATTGAACAAAATGCTGGCATAGTAGCAGCATACCACTACTACACAAGGCCATTGCTAAACAATAACTTACATGGCTTTGTAATGGTGTAAAACCAAAATATCTATCCAAATTATTTGGATTATTATTAATGGTTGTGTGTAACAGTGATATGAAATTAAATCAATTAAAGCACATACGGTCCTGACAGTTAACAGATAAGATGAAATATACAGTACATGGAGGTCAGTGAACAGTGATTTGTGTAAATAAAACCTTTATACATCTAACTTATAAATACTTTAGCAGCATTCTATACAGTACATGCTAGCCTTTAATAAATCTTCTATGCTGGTTGAGGAAGTACTTGATGAATTGATGTGATACAGGTCATATAATATTATTCATGTCACATACCCTGGCTACTAGAGAAAGATGCATTCGCCTCTCCATCCAGTACGTGAGCAGAGGATGGTGATAAGCTTTCAGCTGCTGCCAAGTTATTTATAAACAGTGCTTAACATTTTTCGACTGCAGTCCAGCCTGCCAGTCACATATTAGAGCTTCTGGTAAAGTAAAGGGGTGTAGAGTGTTTGCAGGCCCTGTTTGGTTTGAACACACAGAAAATTAAGGGGGGGGGGGAGTAATTGGATCTGGTCTGGAATTAGAGTATATTTAATATTTTGGTACACCTTTTGTTAGATCCACCCAGGGTTGTGTTGTATGGTGTTTAATGTCAGACCATGCATGCAAAACCATTACTTCCTAGCAGCCCTGATTAATGGGCGAGGTTTATGATAAAGTGGGCAGTGTTTGACCATATATGGTCATGTGTGGGCGGGGTTATGGTGGAACTGGAACAGAGAACCCTTTTTTCCGAATGTTAATAATTCTGGGTCATGTCATGTTTACGGCATTGTTTACAGCCTTAAAGCTCAAGAACTACAATTTGGAACACGCATTAAACATGGAGCAACATAGGACGGACTACTACAACAGCAGCACACTCATTGTGAGACGAGGCCAGGAATTTGCAATAACACTTCATTTTAATCACCCTATTCAGAAAGGAGAGCAGGTGGAATTCATCGTTGGCACAGGTAACAGTGAGCAATGAGACCTGTTGGTTGAGATATTTCAGCTATGTATAGACCTGTTTTCCATGATGTTATATAATAACAAATATTGATGACACAATGTCCTCATTGGCAGGTCCTACCCCTCTGGAGTCTCAGAACACTCTGGCTACGTTCTACTTGTCTGCTTCTAGAAGTAAAACTTCCTGGACAGCAGTAAAAGGTCAAAGCTCCTCGGCTGAGCAGAAGGTCATTGTCACCAGCCCTGCAGACGCTCCTATTGGTTCTTACAAAATGAGTCTCTGTATCTATACCAGAAATAAACCGCAATGTTTCAAATTAGATACATTCATATTACTGTTCAACCCTTGGTCTCCAGGTAAGCATCAAATTACTAATGAACGCTGTTCTATAAGATGGCTAATCATCTGACCGTTTAGAAATATGGAAAAAACTTCCGATACCCATAGCTTCCTCCACCAACACAGCCTTACTTAAAAAGGTAGTTATAAATCCAGTGGGGATTAGTTTTTAGGTGGTGACTTATCTCATTGGACCGGACTTAATGTACTATTGAACTTATAAGTGTAAAGTTACGAGTGGACAAAACCATGTTGAATTGCAGGGGAGTCAAAGTTCATTGGTTGCCCACTCGTAACTTTTCGCTCGTAAGTTCCTTAGTTCATAAGTCTGGATCTGGTACATTGTTCCTTTAATGTCATGTGAATAGTACAGATTACTTGAATATTTTCTACCATCACCTAGACCCCTGGATGAAACATTAAGGTCCCTTCCCTAAAACTATTTCCCAATCTGATTAGCAAAATAATGATAAAACTATTGATGATCAATAGATAATAATTGAATATATCTTTCATCATCTTTCAGATGATGATGTCTTCATGGAAGATGAAAATGAGAGACTTGAATATGTCCTTAATGACAGCGGTATTATTTTCTATGGTCTTTGGGACTACATCCAGACAATGGGATGGAACTTTGGACAAGTAAGAAAAAGTGTTAATGGTCTGAATCTAGAACTTCTGAGTTGTGCTCACTTGTCCATGCGTGAAATATGTGGTAATTAAATTGAATACATCATTTATATTATATAATTGTATAAATTGTCCCTAAAAATCACAACACAAGTGGTCTGATACAATCTACGATCTGGAAGCCTATTCTTTGATAGATGGCATTAAATAATGATAAACCAGAACATTAAACACTGGATGCTCTGGTAATGAATCGTTTTCTATGTTATCTTATTTTTCTGTAATGTAGACTATATAATTATTATCATTACTATTAGCAGTAGTAGTAATATTACTAATTTGGTTATTATTATTAGTAGTAGTAATATTACTAATTTAGTTATTATTAGTATTATTAGTCTTATTATTATAATAGTGATTTTTATTATGATCTTTGTTTTCTAGTTTGAAGAAGGCATTTTGGAAATCTGTCTTCAGATTTTAGACCGAAGCTTAAACTACCAGGAAGATGGTGGCCTGGATTGTTCAAAGAGGGGTGATCCAGCTTATGTCGGAAGAGTTCTCAGTGCAATCGTAAGTGAACAATTAACATGAACAACTAGTTTTGGATTTAGTTTTAGATGCTTTTGTTGCAACTTATTTGAATGTGTCAGGGTATTGTGGAAGGGAGTCATTGGGCCAACAGAATTCATAGGGGCTGATCCAGAGTTTTAGCACAGAGAAAGGCCAAGAGTAGCATGGATACCCTATGCGCCAAATCCAGAGTTGCACAATTAGACGCACTGTTCATTTTAGCGCTCGCATTCTTAGATGTGCAGCTTACAATCCGGCTTTTTGGCTTAGTTGATTTTTGAATTGCATGTTTTTGGTTTTCTGTTTTCTTCTCCTATTTGTTTTTTTTTTCTTAGTGTCATTTTCCTTTTTGTGTGTTGCTGGGTATGTGTGCATCTTTTCAACATTTTATTTTTCATTTTTATTCTTTATCATTCTTTACCACTTACAATTCCAAAAATGTAAAAATTAACAGAAAAGTAATAAAATACACTCCAATGACACAACAATGCACATGGCAAACAAAACCAGACTGCAGAGCGGGGAAGCATCAGCCTTAAAATACAAAATGACATTCACCAAAGGGATGGGAAAAAAAGCGCTTACACCATCCTTAGCCTGGCCTAGGGAAAAGTCAGATGTGTTGACTTATCGCTATGCGGATTTGTGTGCGCTAACGTGAACGCGCCCCTAAAACTAGTTTACATATCATGTAACGCCCATTATTTTAACTTCCCACAGAGAGAGTCGAAGAACTGCGTCTATATTGCTGCCGACTGTTAAATGCGTGCGCATGCTCAGTGCCAAAAAAACTGTGTGTAGGCACAAAAAGAAGGTGAACGCGCTACTCTGGATTAGCCCCATAGTGTTTAACTGCTGGAAAGTCCATTCTAATTACAAGCATGCGATCCTATACCCAGTTCAAGTGACATTTTATATTCCACTCACATGGCACATATCTCTAGCTCTATCACTCTACTTCTAGGAAGCCCTGAATTTGATATTTGTTTGATCATAGTGATCATACCTCTCTAGTGACCGTAGCATTATATCGCTCACTAAAGAGCCGAGAAGCAGACTGGATGTTGATCAGTCAATTATTGTATATTGCATAGATGGACAGATTTATTTATATTATATCGCTTACTGGGATTATGGATTTGGGAAAATGTAACCCAATGAAATCTATGACAGAATAAAGCCATCAATAATACAACCTCCACAACCCTTTTTCCGTCAGATAAACAGCTTCGATGATGAAGGAGTCCTGGAAGGAAATTGGGGTAACAAAATGTCAGGTGGCGTCAATCCTTCAAATTGGAACGGAAGTGTTGAAATTCTTAGGAAGTGGCGCAAGGGCGGATATAAACCAGTCAAATACGGCCAATGCTGGGTATTTGCAGGCGTCATGTGCACAGGTATCTTGCAATATAAGTATTATAATAAACATTATGAAAACGTATTGCAGATCAGATCAGATGGTTACACGAATTAAATCAGTATTTGTATGAACTTGTAAGGACTAAAGAAAAAGGGCAGCAGATGATTATGAAAGTCATGCAGCTACTTTCATATGTGTACATTTATTACACTTTACATATGAATTACAAAACAATAATATCTATATTTCAAATATAACCTTGGTGTATGTTAAAATATCAAAGTGATTGTAAAAGTATTACCCATTACTTCAAGCTGCAATGAGAACCCGCAATAATCTCATATGTCCAGTCTCTACTTGTCAGGTTTAAGATATATTTGGAGACCTGTGGGAAGATTTACTAAGGGTCGACATGGAGTGTGAGTTAATCTCAATCCATCTCCATGGATCTCTCTGCGATTTTAAATTGTGACCTGTCAAGAGTTTGATAGGCGATTTAATCTCTCAGTTGATTTTGGTTGAGTTGTTTGCAGCGAGTTTTTGTCATCTCTCTATAGGACTGTATGCAAATTGTGTATTGGTAATTTAGTTTTTGTTTTTCTGGACGTGTTTTTAAATACTGTTTATAGGCTTTCCCATAAGGAGATGAGGAATACAGGTCAATTTGGGCCAATTTGCAGGGTAAAGACTGAGATAAAAGCATCTTACCAAGCGAAAACATCTGACCTCATGGGACTGATTCAGCCCTGCGTCTCCGCCAGCCGGGCTGGCGGAGACGCGAAGATTCGGCTCTGAATGGCACGGAGTCGGACGCAAAGTCCGTTCCTCTGCGACTCCGCTCCATGCAAATGAGAAAAGGGGCGTTCCACACCCCTTCGCATAGATCAGGGGTCCATGCAACCGCAGACCACATAAATTGAGGCAAACCTTGCCCCATTTGCTTATTTTAAATGCTACCAATGCCAACCTAGTGTGGTGGGCAGGGGGACAGTTTAGGCCCAGGGAACTTTTTCCCTGGCGTACCTATGATGCTTTGTACACCAGTGTATCTGCTTGTGCATATCTGGTGTGCACGTGTGTGGAAGTGGGGGACCAGGCGTAAATCTGGATTTGGTCCAATATTCTAACAATCATACAGTTCCACTAGACATAAGATAAATCAATTTTTAATAGTTAAAGGTGTATATATATATATATATATATATATATATATACTCCCAATGAACCGAAACTCACTTATCCAGAGGGTTTCCATCGCTCTTGAGCAAATATCATCAGGAATGTTTATTTATTTCTTGCAAATTAAACTTCATTTTGCATAACTATATTCCATATTTCCACTATACATATGGTTAATCAACAGATATTTGCTTTTATTTTAAAAAGGTGACCACTGAAGTAAAGCCTAAAGGCATTGATCAGAGACAAATAAAGCACGTTTAAACCATAGCACCATGTCCCACATGAGCAGGTGCATGACACAGCAATTGTACATAATTTCTACCATTGTGGCAAGCTAAGCATCTTTCATATGTATATTACTTTCCACAATCTGTGCGCTGTCTGAAAAGAAAACTAAACGACAACTAAACTAAAGCATAACTATAACCTAACCAGGGAGAGATGGATGACACAGGAAAAGAGGATGCGCATCCCCCGATCCCTCTTCCTGCCCACTATGCCCTCATTGACCTGTTCTACCTCCTGCCTTGCTATAGGGACATACCCAGTCCCATCCTGGCATTTATGTTGGCTCCTCCCTAACCGGAACACTCTATAGCATTATCTCTTGACACAACTTGTTTTCCTCATTTCCAGTGCTCCGGAGTTTGGGAATTCCCACCAGAGTAGTCACCAACTTCTCTTCAGCTCATGACAAGGATGCAAATCTCAGTGTGGACAGTATATATAGCAAAACCGGGAGATCGCTGAGCAAAGACAGCATGTGGTACGTAAATTATAGGCCATTCATGTTACTTATTCATGTATGGTATTGACTACCAAGGAAGAGCATAGGCTGTGATCATGGGATCATTAACCCTTCCTACATACAGGAATTATCACGCTTGGAATGAGAGCTGGTTCAGTAGACGGGATTTGGATTCGGTCTATGGAGGATGGCAAGTGCTGGATGCAACACCACAAGAATTAAGTGGAGGTAACTATGAAGTAACTATATTCACAAATAATGATATATATATATATATATATATATATATATATATATATATATATATAAAGGACACCTTGTTACTGAGGAAATGCAAAAAAATATATTACACATTAATGTTATATACATTATATAATATATAATGTAATATAATATATAATGTTATATACATTATATATTATATTACACACATTAATGTTATTTATAAAGTAGTAAAGTAGAGGCATCAGGATAGCATGGTCTGGCTTGTCATTGGAAATGTAAGCTACATACACACACATTGTACATGTGTGTCACCTACACGTACATTTTTCTCACTGTTAATCTCCTGTATGATGACCTGCCATTACTGTTCATGCTATCTGTATTTGCACTTTTATTCTATCATTGAATTGCTGCAATGTTATCTGTTTCAGTAACAAAAAGGTTTCATTATTATATATTCATTATAATATAACTGGTCAAATTACACAAATACAAACAACATCAATATAGTATAGTTTTACAATTATATGAAGTAATGAAACGTATGAAACCATCCACTGGGCTCATGGACCATGTATGCCTATTCCATATTCCCATTTTGAAAGGTTTGCTGAACTTGTTCAGCCATTGATATTCTCCAGGTATCGATTTCATTGTGTGTTTCCATTGCTCCCAGGAGTTCACTGTTGTGGCCCAGTTTCAGTACACGCCATAAAAGAAGGAGACATTCATCTTGACTTTGATACCCCCTTTGCTT
Source organism: Platyplectrum ornatum (assembly GCA_016617825.1). NCBI lineage: Eukaryota > Metazoa > Chordata > Amphibia > Anura > Limnodynastidae > Platyplectrum > Platyplectrum ornatum. The sequence goes on from JABWIB010001186.1 coordinate 51,426, forward strand.
ACTCTGAAGTGAACGGCGACCGCATCACATGGATTTGCTACGACAAAAATATAAAGGAGAAAGTATTCACTGACACTGAGTCTGTGGGGAAAAATATCAGCACCAAGGCCATAGGTAGCGATGAAAGAATGGATATAACGGACAACTATAAATATCCAGAAGGTACACAGTATAAATGAACGTATAAGGTTTCTTTATATTGATAGTGTTCTAGATTAATGAATATACTATATTACTATATTACTATACAGTATTAGCTCAGTAAACCAATTCTCAGTTTATATTTACAATCACTTTGTGTTGCCCATTTAAATAATGTAAGTTATTTGTTTGAAAATATAAAATTCTGCTATTTCAGAGTCCGCTAAGGAGCGATCCATTTACCTGAAGGCTCGGAAAAAGTTGCTGGCAATGGGTATTGGTGCCAATGACAAACACGAAAAACGAGGCATAGAAAAGAAGCGGCGCAAACGCAGAAACGCTGATTCCGGATCTGAAGATCCTGATGAGGAGAAGGAGAAATTAGACGTCCATGGAAAATTTAAGCTGACGTCATCCACAGAGTTTGGGAAAGATATTCATGTTACGTTGACCTTGAAAAACACCAGCAAAGCCAAGCAGCCTGTAAAAATAAACCTAAGCTCCTCTTCCATTGAATACACGGGTAGACCCACATCACAAGTATATTCAGATAAAACATCTATTGTATTGCCACCTATGAAAGGTAATATATTACTTCTAATAACGAGATTATACAACATGCAATAGAAGTGATCACTAGTCAATACAGGGAAGGTCATAGTATGTCAAGTTAAGAAAAGATTAAGATTGTAGACAGGAAAATGCAAATTTGGAAAATAAGGTTTGAAAATTTGGGACAGTGCTTAGAGAGGGCGCACCAATACTGTACCTAATGTTAATAAGTCCCATCCACTTACAATCATGTTTTATTTTATGGATGCATATGCATGTATAGTATTAAAAAACAGCCAAAAATGCAATTCCAGCACACGAGTAAAAGGAACAGTCAGGACAGACAATCTGGTCCTAGTAGTTCGGGACGGGGTATACAAGTTCATAAAGATTTTATGGGTAAATTGGTTATCACCTTCCAGTTATGTCCCTGATGTAAACTTTTAGCTGGACTAAATTTCTGATGTTAATGTTCAATTGACCAATATTCAACTCAAAAAGAGTTTTACAGACTACTATACTTTATACAGACTACTATACTTTATAGATATAACAAACCTGATCCTGGAATTTTGGCATTTTTCAAGTTCAAATGTATTTGAGGTTAGATATAAAAAGAGAAATATGAAAGACTGTTAAACTTAAAAAAAAAAGAAAAAGTTAAAGAGTAAACTCATCATCATTTTCATTTTTATCTTGTAAGAACAACAGATGTCTATCAGCATACCTGCTTCAAATTATGAAGAGGAACTGACAAACCACAATCTTCTCGAAGTTGTAGCTTTGTGTGAATTGAAAACAAAAAAGAAATTGCTTGTGCGTAAAGTCATTGTCATTGAAAGGCCTCTCCTGGAAATCCAGGTAATGATTTATTATAGTAAGCTAAAAACCAGTATCATAAACCAATGAGTTGAAGTACTTAATATTGACCCTAGAATATGCTCTCTGCTGGGGGTCTTTCTAAGTACCCATAAAATCCCCCTACTCTGAATAGTGCTGACTGAAAGACCCTTTATCTACAGCTCCAACCAAAGGATGACTCGTATGTTCTGACAGGGCCAACAATAGAGCTGCTCTCAGTTTAACTGTGTGCTGAGTGCAGTACTGCCTAGTGCCACTAGGTGCCTCCATCTCTATTGTGCTGTCCCATCTGCCAGAAGGCTGCAATGCTGGCCACATACTGAAGTTGAGCTGGCACGGTGGATGGCAGTATAGCAACTTTAATATCTAAGATGTATTGGTTAACATTGCAGTGATCTGCCATGGAACATCCGGTCGTCCTTGTTGCTGCATTTTCAAAGACGCCACCCTACCATCCTATTCTCTGCCATTTGGGCCTTGAGGTCCTTGCAAGAGAAGCTAGGCCCGTTGGACCTTGTTGGATGTTGCTCTATGGTTACTGGTTGCGAAGCGGCACCAGTTCGAGAGTCAGGGTTCCCCCTCCTTAGGATCAGCTAAAAGCAATAAATAAAATTATTTTTTGTAATTTTTGTTGTAAATGCTACCAGGATTACTTATATTTTCTTTAATGTCTTTTTCTTCCATAGATTTTAGGTTCTGCCTCTGTAAATAACCCCCTGGAAGTAGAGATAACATATACAAATCCTCTCTCCACGTTCCTAAATGACGGAGTATTAATGCTGGAGGGAAGTGGACTGACCAGGAGAACATTAAAGAGAAGGTAAGTCAGTTCCTTGGGGAATGAGAAAAGATCTGTATGTAACCAGTCTTTGGACTGGATCCAGGCTTCCATAAAGGGATCCCTTTATACTGGAATTGGACAAAATCTACTTCTGTATCTCTCAACATTGGACAGGTCGCGGCTAGTCTCGCCCAGAAACTTAATTAAAAACAGTAAACAAAAGAGCCAAATGTCTTGTCGTTATTTTGTTAATGTATTTTAATTTGCGTATAAGACATCAGATCAATTGATGGATTTGACATTTGCATTTGTAAGTCATTATTTCTTCTTGCAGAGTACCAAAGTTGAACCCGAGGGAATCACGCCGCGTTGCGGTTTATATCAATCCATACCGCAGTGGCACAAAACAGCTTGTGGTGGAATTTACATCCAAACATTTTACAGCCATTAAGGGATTTCATAATATTGAGGTGGGGGAAGTGGCTGCGGTAGAAGAAGCTGCGGTAGATGAAGCTGCGGTAGATGAGGATGTAGCATACGAGGATGCAGAAACAGAGGCCACTGAGGATGAAGAAAATGAAGACGTGTCAGAAGAATTAAGTGAATAACACTGAAGCACATTTTGCAGATGGTAAATTGGTACTATTAAATGTATGATCTATAGTTCTGTATTAACCAAATGTTATGTGATGATTACAGAATGATTACAGAATGGAGTTACAAATTGATGGACTATGTTTACAGGGTATCAGAAACAAATAGCAACAAGTTATTTTACCACATGTCTTCTTAAAGTAACAGACAGCCCTATTTATTACTCTTTATCCTATTAAACAATAAATATACAGTATATCAGTAATATAGTAGTAATATAAGACCAGATCTAAATCTGAAAATATAAGAGGAAAATTACACCTGGGTAAAACCATGTTGAATTGCAGGGGGGTAAAATGAATGTCAATGTCAATGCATTGTACTGACCAGCGTTACTGTTACACTGTTATTAGACGGGCTGCAAACATCATCTTTTAACCCTAATACAGTTTCCAGCAGATGAAGCGCACCTCCCCTGCAATGCATCATGATATTGCCCAGGTGTAACAATTGTTTAAAGCCCTGGAGAAAAAAAACATCTATAGTTACAAACTGGTGTTGTGTGGAGGAGGAAGCTGTGTGTATAAAGCTATTTACTATATATTAGATTTTTGTGTGTGTGTGTATCATTATCTCATATCACTGTCATTTTAACAATATATGCACTGTAATAAAGTAAAAAATACTACTTGCCATAATGTCATCTCAATTATTATTTTGTTTGATACTGAGAGGAAGCTGAAATATAGATTGTAGTTTATCATATACATAGGACCCCAGGGACTCACCTAATTGCTTTCAATCCAGTACATAAACCTCTTATAACTTCTATAGTCCAGCTCATGGCTGTGGTTAATGACAGATGACCAGATTCATATCTTTAGGTACTCATGACGTAGTCAAGGTTGGGTAAATTGAATTGCAGGGGAGTTTAAATTTGTAAAAGTTTAAATCCGGTATTGTACTGTATAAATCAGTAAAGTTGGTGGATATGCTTAAAGGTTACCAAAGACAGGAGGTGGACTTCTTTCTTGGGCAGTTCCCACTCTCTCTCTCCTTTAGGTTGTGTCTGTTCATTCTTTACTTCTGTCTTGTGTGTTGTAGTGGATCGTCTTTACGAGGAGGAACGGTTTTTGACTTGTTTTGAGTTAGAAGTTGTCACAGATAGCACGCGTTTTCTCGCCCTTTTAGATGTTCACGGCCTTTGCTATGTTGTCTGTGGAGGTCCTTTGCGGATGTTAGGTCAATCTTTTGTAATAAATTAAATTTTGACCCTTGCATCATCTCTGTGTTTATTTACTTGTCTTTGGAGTAAGGTAACATCGCTGTGATATGACATTAAAACTAAAATGACAAACCTGAGGGGGGTGGGCAATGTACAACAGATGAGTGGGACCAAGGTCAGCCACTGATGAAACCCCCCC
>JABWIB010001186.1:56388-73849 GCA_016617825.1 Platyplectrum ornatum
GATAGATAGATAGATAGATAGATAGATAGATAGATAGATAGATAGATATGAGACAGATGGATTCTTATCCGCCTCTGGGCACCAAAATACAGGACCAGATCTAAAATCACAGTTGTAGCTCTAAGGCCACTCTCCTGACTTATAGTCGATTATACAGAGGATACTTATGACTCGCTCACTATTCTATCCTTAGCAGACACAACCATTGCACCCCCTATGGTTACACCCCTGAGAGAGCCCTGGTAATTATTATCGATGGCAGGTTAGGACACAAGTGTTTACGTGTATGTCTGGCAATTAATTATTGTGAATTAAGTGAACTTGTATTGCTCATTGTCTTATTGAAAGACAGTAGCAGGTCTGGTATTCGATATTGTGCAATTAGCAATCCAACTATATCATTATCAAAGAAAAAATCAGACATGCAGAAATTTCATGTCTAAGTTATGTTAATGCTATGCTAAGTCTGTCATATGTAAGATTTACATGCTGAGAAATATGTGACTGTGCAGCGTATGTAACTATCAGGGTTTGATGGGAGTGCGCGCCTCCAGCTGGTGACCTACAGATGTGACACTTTATAACGTTATTAAAATACTGGCATGGCGCTGGATTTATCATATAAGTATGCTCATATGCTTTCGCGCCATGCTGTCAGTAACTCTGAAAAGTTGCAGTTCCACCAATAACAGGTAGGTGGCGTATCAATGCAGATCATAACCACTGTCAATGGCCAACCTGTTGCTGCAAAGCATTATTGCAGCCTTTTGACTCATTACCCAAAATCAACATGTGATGCATACCATGACATGGAGGTATTTTATGCACTCATGCTACATGCCAATAGGTTGGTACAATTCTCAACAGCTAGGTGCCATTCATTTGGTGATGTCCTCAAAGACTAGACTCAACACAAGCCGAAATATATCTACAACCAAGAGCTCACCATCACCGGTACCAACTTTACCAAATTTGTTTTCTACTTTCACTGTGATAAATTAATAAACAAGAAATCCATGATACAGGGGAGAGGGGACGAAAGCCGATCACTTCCTGTCTATGCTGCCTTATATGCCCATCCAAGAGGAACTAAACTCCTCCCACCACTTCTCCACCAATCCGAGGACAACAGGCCAGTGACCACACCGGGGGACACCCCCTTCAGTCTAGCCTGACATTCCTTTTGTCCCTTTAATGTGTCACATTAGAAATCCATATTTTGCACTAATAATTCTCCTAATGGATGAGGAGAACATTGTTTATTCTATTATTCTCAGATGTATGTTAATGATATCTGGACGGGGGTCTGAAACATATGTCTCCGGAGCCACATATCGCTCTTTAATCCGTCTGCAGTGACTGCTCCCAGTAGAGTTACCACCAGCCTGGAGCCGTCCGGATATTGAGATTGGCGCCGGGGAGCGCAGGGTGACATTCAATGTAGTCATGGCAAATACACAGTGCCTGGAGCGTGGCTGTGTACTGGTTGCCATGGTAGTTGTGTGCATTGCAGAGGATGGGTAATATGAACACAATTACAAATATTTTAACAGTAAATGAACATAATTGTACAGGAAAGGCACACATAGAAGGTCACTGTGAGGAATACATATGGAGGGGAAATGGTAGCTCTGGGGGTATACATATAGGGGGAAACATACTTATACAGGGGGTATATTTATACTGGGATGTAAACATATAGGCCCTTTTGTGCAACTTATAAAATCACGTATCCAGTGACATTTTCCAATGCATGCTTTCATCGTAGACATCAAGGAAATGTCTGCCACCTAGTGGTGAAAGCTACAAGATAATATATGTTTATTTTTCACTTATATCTGGAGGACTATGTTGTATAAATGTTTCACAAAACTTATCATTCTAAATTGTGTGAAATAAACTGGACCTAAATTTACTAAACTGCGGGATTGGAAAAGTGGGGATTTTGCCATAGCAACCAGGTTCAAGCTCACATTCTCCAGTATGTAAAATGAAGCTTAGTACTCTACACATATACTTACAGTCTGTAGTGCCCCCCCCTTCTTTCCAACTTCTACCACCCCCTTGTTCGATTGACTTGCCCCCCAGCCTGCCATTATTTTCCTCACCTCTCCCCCCCTTTTCCTGATGTTTTGTCCTTTTCCATAATGAATCTCTCCAGGTCCCCAATTGTTATTTTGCATTAGTAGGTAGTGCTGATTACAATAACAGAATAAGACATGACATTTCTAAACACTATCATAGGAAGGATTGCAAAACTCATCAAAGCAATGTGTCTGATGTTTCTAAATGTTCAAGGTATAATAGTCACAGAGGATGTTACATTGATGAAATAATCAACTGCCGACTAACGGCAGATAATTAATATGTTATACAATACTAGATGATCACATGATAACACCTTGTGCCATATACACAAAGCATTTGTTTTCCCTTGAGAGCATGATGGAAGTGACATACAGTAACTGTATAAGTATATATATATATATATATATATATATATATATATATATATATATAGGTATGAGAACTAGTGCTGCGTATTGCTGTTAACATAGACTAAAGCAAATAAGACTTATGTGATGTCTGATGGTGTCACCTCTATGACAAGGACACTGCTGACAGCTGACACTTCAAAACCTATTTTGTACATTTGCATTAGAATGTAGCCTACCAAACACAATGCTTAAGGTATGCAACACTAAACCAGTGGTCGAAGTGGTGGTATGGACATTTAGAAGTGCCGGTATGGAAACACAGAATGTAATAGAAGTGAATGGAGATTTGTAATATTTCAATTACAACGTTGGGAGAAGTGCCGGTATGGCATAGCCCCATATAGACCCCCACTTCTCCCTTCACTGGTTTAATAAAACAATAATAATAAGATGTCTATACGCCAATAACATATATACCATACTTGCTTCATGTTGAATTGCATAGGAGGTAAAGAGAATGTCAGTGTTTGCATGCCGGGAGAACACGGGAGAAGTGGGCCAAGAGGGGTATAGAGGGAATAGCGGAGAGAGGTATATAGAGGGAGTAGAGAGAGAGGGGAATAGAGGGAACAGTGTGGAAAGAGGGGTGTAGAGGTTGTAGGGAGAGAGGGGTATAGAACAGCAAAAAGTGAATGGTTGAGTTGAGTAAATTGGTAACAGTGGGGAAAGAGGTATATAGAGGGACCAGTGGGGAAAGTTGAGTATAGAGGGAACAGTGGGGAGAGAGCTATATAAAGGAAGCAGTGGGGAAATAAATATATCAAGGAAGCAGTGGGGATATAGGTATATAGAAGGAACAGTGGGGAGAGAATTATATAGAGCATTGGGGAGATAGGTATATACAGGTAGCAGTGGGGAGATAGGTATATACAGTGATAAAAGTAAAATAACTGATTGTCCAGACAAAGGTTAAAAAAAGAAAACCCTATTTACTGAATAATTAAATAATAATATAAACAGCAGCAAACCAGCCTATTCGTGGCATCAATCCTCATCGCTCTCTGAGTGTGACTTTATATACTTTTAACATAGTGATAGGTGTGAGTAATAAAACAAAGAATAATCGAAAACATTGGTGAATAATAATGATAATTATAAAGGATTGGTTGTTTGAAACATGTGATTGTAACATATAAATTAAAACATACATTGAAACATGCATTGTTTATACTTTATTTGATAGATTTGTCTAGAAAGGTGAGTGGAAGGATATGCTTATTAAATCATTTCTGCATAAACATCATTTAATTTGTTGATTCAGTCTCATTGGTCACTTAAGTCCCGGTTGCTTATCTCCAACCAATGACATGCTTTAATTCCTTCTAAGCGAGGATTCCTTCTACTGGGAAACAGTATGATTGTGTCCATGTATTAAATCCAGGAGGAACAGTAGCAGCATTGTGTAAGACACTATATTTATTAAAAGTGAAATTCCATGTCTTAATCTTACATGTCATTAATTGTATAAAACAATCATTATTATAAGAAAGAACACAAACCCTCCAGCAAAGTGCTAATTTTATAAACTCTATGTATGTAACCTCAAATGTTGCTAAAATACATATTCTTATATTATTATATGATATAGTCTGCAAATCACTAAATTAAACACTAAATATAACAATAAAATAATAATAAAGTTTCACACAGTTAATGATTGAAATGAATGACACCGGCCGGATGAGGGCAGTATAACTACATACATTTATTAACTTTTAGTTAGGATATTTTTATTTTTTGCCAAGGACAACCTATATAATATGAAATACAGTACGATGGGTTTTCACATGATTTTAACTAAGGAATGACTATTATGGGGCCGATTCAATCCCGTGCGAAGACGGGAAAAAGCGCGAAGTGCGCTTTTTCCCGTCTATTACGGGAGTGAAAACTCGCGTTCTTTTGTACGCACCTCTATGAGGTGCGAACGAAAAAACGCGAGATTTTCTGCCTTACGCAAATAGCGTAAGGCAGAAATCTCCGCGCGAAGGGGGATTGAATCGGCCCCATTGTGTAACAAGTATCGGCCTGTGTCAGATTTATTTGTTGCAAACTCAATATGCTCTTTGTTTACTGTTTCAAATAATCATTACAATAACCTTGAATGTAGATTGAATATTGCATATCCAAATACACAAGTCACCTGCTGACTTATATTAACCAGCATTATATCATCACCATTGTAACAGATCAGGGCCTTTAATATTAAACTAATATTAATTCTATGATCTATACAAATGCCATTATATCAATATTTCAACTTAAACAAAAGGGAGCAGTGGAGAGATAGGTATATAGAGTGAGCATATGTCCAGGGGCGAATGTAACAGAAGGATCATCATTTACTGGTGAACACTGTGTACCATCTCCCCAATTCATGACCTCTTCCACGTTTCTCAGCATCAGCCATTGACTCTCAATGTATGACACACTAGTCAGTGTGTCCATGCAGAGGTCAGTGTAATAAATATAGAATTTTAGAATAGTACTAGTTCCTCTATTGGAAATCAACAAAACATTAACAAAACCAGTTTAAATGTTATTATATGCTCATTCTTCATCAATAAATGCCTTGAAATGATTAGTTCATTTATCTTGACAAATGGCTTACAGAGTGTAGTGCATTAAATGATGTTATCTTGATTACTCTCACCATTTCCCCTTTATGTTCAGTAAGGAAATTGCACACAAACATTTAGAGATCACAACATTATTGAGTATATTTTTCCCACCCACAAATTGCACAGCACTGTTACTCCTGTGTATAAATACCATTTCACAGACTAATGCTTCAGTCAATCGATAGAAATCAGTGCAGCAAGAAACGCAACATTGGACCTACATCATGGCCGGTGAGTATAACACAGTGATGGACCATCTCTTCTAGATGCAAACATTTCAGTGACCTAACGCCAAAATAATTTTTGGGATAATTATGTATAATATTAATACTGCTATAAGTGACTGCTATGTTTTTATTTATACAATACACAATTTTACAATAAGTCCAATGTAGATTGTTAAAGGTGAAGAAGAGAAGTTGCTATAAACTTTGTGTGAAATACATGCTCATGTGCACTCAATATAGGACCTTTACTGTTATGGATCAGCAGAACCCAGACCTCTCAAAGCACAATGGCCTTAAGCGGGGATATTGCAGGGAGATTGAAAAGTGGGGATGTTGCCCATAGCAACAAATCAGTTTCAAGCTCTTGTTTTGATTTTACATACTGGAGAATGTGAACTAAAATATGATTGGTTGCTATGGACAACATCCCCACTTTTCAATCACCCTGCAATCTCCCTGCTTAGTAAATTTAGATTCATATCCCAGTTGAAAGGGAACTCACTGACTAAAGCATTTATGTATGCCAACATGGTATATATTGTCCAACTTTTGGTGGTCCTTAGTGGTGCCACAATCACCCCCCTCCCACCATCTAGGTGACGGTGGTCATGTAAGATGGTCGTGTTGGCCCTGGAGCTAGGATCTATTTGTAACCTTCTGAAATTGTAATACTATGACAGTTTTGCTTAAATTTTGATTTTCGAGAACATTTTTCTTGAAGTTTAAGTTCATTTTTGTTCACCTTACACTCACGATACAATTAAATGTAATAGGGGAATTTAGTGAGAGTGTGGAAATGTGTTTCTATTCACAGATATGCTTCTTATCAAAAGAGTTAATCTTAACTTGGCCAAGAACAAACTTGCTCATCATACCAGCGAGTACATGAGTAGACAGCTTATTCTGCGCAGAGGACAGGCTTTCCAGGCCACACTCACACTCAGCAGGGCCCTCAGACCAGAGGACGACATCACATTTAAGGCAGAAATTGGTAAGTGCTTCTTTGTGGGGTTACACCCAGCTCTTTAAGAACCCGACCAAAATGCAAAAATAAAGTATTCACCCTGCTTGGAAACACTAACATTCATTCCCCCCTGCAATTTAACATGGTTTTACCCACTCATAAGTCTGGATCCAGTCCTATGTGCCACTAATGAGTCTGGATCAAGTCCTATGTCCCACTCATGAGTCTGGATCAAGTCCTATGTCCCACTCATAAGTCTGGATCCAGTCCTATGTCCCACTAATGAGTCTGGATCAAGTCCTATGTCCCACTCATGAGTCCGGATCAAGTCCTATGTCCCACTCGTAAGTCTGGATCCAGTCCTATGTCCCATTTGTAAGTCTGGACCCAGTCCAATGTCCAACTCATAAGTCTGGATCCAGTTCTATGTCCCACTCGTAAGTGGATCCAGTGCAATGTCCAACTCATAAGTCTGGATCCAGTCCTATGTCCCACTCGTAAGTGGATCCAGTGCAATGTCCCACTCGTAAGTCTGGATCCAGTCCTATGTATAAAAGTAGTACTTTTCGTGTGAACATTCTTTGTAATATTCAACATGTGTTAGTAATATATAAAACCAGCAGAAACTGTCATATTTGCAGTAGCTATGCAGAATGTGATGTGCGTATGATTTTAAATGAGAAATTGTACTTTGAAGGAAAGTCGCCAAGTGTGGAAAATAAGACCAAGGTTACATTCCCATTATCCACCACTAAACCCACTGGAGATTCCTGGACTGCAGTCTCAGATGACACTGATTCGAGCACCGTGACAGTGACCATCACATCTCCTGTTACTGCCATCATCGGATCCTACAGACTGAATGTCCATCTCTTCTCAGGAGGCTTCTCCTCTCATCTGCTGGGAGAAATCATTTTACTCTTTAATCCCTGGGCATTGGGTAAGAGCCTTATCGTGCACTACTTTAGAAGCATGACATGATGATTAGTGACTTATCGCATCTCGAATGATTGCCACAAATCTCAGTTAAGACTTAAAAATATTTTATTTTATAGTTCTTATGTTTGCTGTGCAAGTTTATTTCATATTATTAATATAATAATAATTGTTAATGCTCATTTATTAGGAAACACTAAGTGTCCACAGCCCCCTCCCTGTCAAGGTCGTGAGGCACACACAACTGTATAAACCCTTAAGGTTATAAGATTTATGTGCCACCCCAGTATATTACCTCAGCAGTACCCAAATAATAAATAAAAAAAGGATGCGGCACCAGGATCAATTGGAATAGAGTATAATGTGGCCCCACACTATCGCGCCATGCCCGCCCCAGCACTGACACCGGCAGAAACCAATGCAGGAAGCGCAGCCAGGAGACCCAACCCGCAACCGTTACCCGCTTAACCATCTCCCTCCCTAGCCCAATCAGCACACCAGGTTTGCCCATTAAAGATTTATTTTAATGTGGGGTTCCTGGAGGAAATCCCTGGCTCTGATTTAGTTTCACAGTTTCACATAAGGGCATAAAATAAATGACTTTCAGCAGCACAATTTAGCATATTCAATTAGGCATGATTTTTCTCATAATGGCAAGTTACATTTACAACGATCAACGGATAATCACTTTAACGTAGACAACATAAAACATGTACACTGAGCCTTTGTCATAAAGACTTGCGATACCCAGGTGCCATCGGGTACCACACACTTTCCTTGTGCAGCTCACGTAATAGAGCTCTTCCCTGGCCAGATGATAAAGAAGGTGGTTGCATATAAAGTGAGCTTGACGCCAGGTACTAAGATATAATGTCAACCCTGGACGATGTTTCGGCCCCGGGATGAGTCTTTCCAGTTGGCGACTGCTCCGTTTGGATCATAATCCTCCGCCTTGCAATAGCATAGCTGTAGCAAACTCGGGTACCACCCTTGGGTGAGGTGGTACTGGGGAGCTGGTTAGCACTCATCCTGCTCTCTTCACTGTCACCTCCTGTGACAGGCTTCCTGGACGTCGTTGACGGAGCGGCAAGTTGGGAGTCCCCAGTGGGATCGAACTCACAGTTTAGTGTACTCACAGGTTCTTCCCCGGTGCTGTAATGCTTCTCCGCAGGCGAACTTTCGCCCACACTGCGAAAGCAGGCATATTCAAACAATTACAGCACCTTGTCCCAAACTTCGCTGCAGAATGCTGGCAAAGGAGCTGGTTGGGGACACCAGTTGTCATAGACTTTCACCACCGCTTCTTGTTTTCTGCACGCTCTGCGAGTTTGGCAGATTACTTAGTACAGTATGGTGGCAAGCCGCACAAGCCTTTCCCTTCTTGCTATTGGGATCTCTTGCAGGCCTCCTGCGTTTGTTACCCGGCCACGGCAACGCCTCGAATGGAGGCTCCAACCACTCACTGCCATCAGGGGCTGAATTGCTTGTCACCGGCACCACGGCTTGGGGCACGGGGCTCTCATAACTTTCAGCGTACCTTCCCCAGATCCTCATAGTTGGGCTGCGCCCCATCACTCAGGTCAACAGCCTCCGACCACTCACACAGCCAGTCCAGTTCCTTGGATGTCAGTCTCACAGGCTTCATGTTGTTCTCTTTCTGCAGAGTCTCATCCAGATCATAACCATCACCATCAAAGACTCATCTCCAACAGCTCTCTCCTCTTGGACCAACTTTTCCAAACTTTTATATCATGACATCATTCGGAAATTAGCCTATCACGATAGACTTCCCTCGTGCACATATCATGTTACACAGACATAAGACCCCTGATCCAGCACCTGCTAGCTGGTTAGTAGACAGTAAACACATTGTGACTCAATTTACCTCTAATTCACCTCAATACAATGTAACATACTAAGTCAGAGCCAGACACCAGAGTTCTGATTTAACCCCTACTAATCCCAGGGTATTACACATACACTAGGGACAATTTGGTTGGCTGCCAATTAACCTACCAGTATACTTTCGGGATGTTGAGGAAACCTACACACACCCACACACACACACACATAACCTAAAAAACTGCACATAGATAAGGATCTGTCTGGGAATCAAACTCACAACCTTAGTTCTGTGAGGCATCAGTGTTACCCACTGAGCAATCCATGCTGCCCAACAAGTTGTCAATGAATGAAATAATTTACAGTATGCTTTTTATAACATTGATGATTATTCCAAAGGAAAGGTATTACTGTAGATAATGTGTTCACCCACTATGAACATTAGGAACATGTCTTTTCAGATGATGCCGTTTACATGGCTGACGAATCCGAGAGGGAGGAATATGTGCTGAGTGACCATACCATTCTGTATTACGGAAATGAAAATTACATTGGCGAACAAGGGTGGAACTTGGGACAGGTGACTTTCAATGAACATACATTTGGTACAGTCTTCAAGGGGTATATTTACTAAGCAGGGAATTTGCTGGTGAATTGAAAAGTGGGAAAGTTGCCCATAGCAACCAATCAGATTCAAGTTTTCAGTTTCATTTTACATACTGGAGAATGTAAGCTCGAATCTGATTGGTTGCTATGGGCAACTTCCCAACTTTTCAATTCCCCAGCAAATTCCCTGCTTAGTAAATATACCCCCATGCCTGTTCCATATTCAGGGACTAGTTGGCATATTATCCTGTGATGGGCTTCTGAAATATAGTAACATTTTTACAAGCCTTATAACCTTGGATAATGTAAGAAGTAGATGTGAGTCTATACATGGTGCAGACCAGAATTTCCAGGAGTCTCCTGAATTTTGGACATTACTCCCAGAATCCCGGGAGAGCTGGCAAGACCAGACCAGAGAGCTTCAGGCATTGATTCAATAAAAAGCACTGCCTAAAGCCCAGAGCATTAATAAGTATGGGTGGGATTTGATTACATTAAGTCCTACTAATGCTTAGTAATCTTATTGAAGGAATAGTTTATTGGGCAGGGGGTGGGGCTTTGGGCATTATTTACATAAATCATACTCTCATGTCCCACCCAGTGGTCAAAGTGGAAATTTAGAAGTGGGGGTATGGAAACACAGGAAATAATAGAAGTCAATGGAGATTTGAAACATTTCTATTACATCAGCGGGAGAAGTGCCGGTATGGCATACCCCTGTGTACACCCCCACTTCGAGCCCTGGTCCCACCCCCAAACTGCAGGTTGGGGGTGGGGGAGAAGCAAAAAAGTTGCCAACCCTGAGGTTATTGGGAATAGAAGATTACTGCTCTTCCTTCTCCTCATACATCTGACACAGGCACAGGCAGGTCCTAAGTGCCATATTCTGTAAGTAAATGTAACGTTTCTCTTTCTTCTAGTTTGAGGAGGACATATTGCAAATCTGTTTACTTATTCTTGTAAAACAAACATCAACGGATCTTTCTCAGTTACACGACCCCATACAAGTATCAAGGGCGTGCAGCGCAATGGTAAGTCAAGGAGCTAGATGTATTAAACTGTGGAAAAGGAAAAGGGGAGATGTTACCCATAGCAATCAGATTCTAGCTCTCACATTTATTACTAGAGAATGTCAGCTAGAATCTGATTCAGAATCTCCATCCAGGCCTAAATGCATAAAAAGGACTCTTCAAGTCAATGCATTGTGTGTCTGTCAGTAAGAGCAGTGCGAAAAAAGATATTGCCAAAAATGTACACTAACCTCTATGAAACGCTACTGTAGCACTGTAGGGAAACACTAGATGGCGCTGTATCCTAACGTGTCCATTTCTCCTGTAATTGCATTATATAAAATCAGATATTAAATGTGCAATTGGTTTCCCCCCCAAAGATTAACAGTAATGATGACAATGGCGTGGTCTTGGGCAACTGGAGCGGAGAGTATTCTGATGGCGTTAGTCCCTCTAGCTGGACAGGAAGTGTTGAAATCCTGAAGCAGTGGAAAACTTCAGGTCCAGTTCGCTATGGACAATGCTGGGTTTTTGCTGGAGTACTATGTACAGGTACAGTATTCATGCTAATCCTCATACCCAACTTCCATCATTTATATTTAATTACTTGTTCTGGCCCAGGGATGTAATGGACTGATACAACCGGCCTCTGAGTATTGATAATTGAGAGACCTTAACCCCGTCACTACTACTTCCTTTCAGATGAACCAACCAGTTTACATGTGTCATAACTGTACAAAAATGCCATTTACTGTATTTAACAAGCCCTTTGAATGAATAGTAAAAAGAAACCCAATGAAATGATTTTGTGCTTTAATGCTGTTGTTTGGTTCTTGTTTTAGTACTGAGGTGCCTGGGAATCCCTAATCGTGTCATCAGCAATTTTAGCTCTGCCCATGACACCAATGAAAACCTAAGTATTGATTCCTTTTATGACCCCCAAGGCAACAATCTAGGAGGCACTGACAGTATCTGGTAAGTATCCTATACATTTGGATAGACCACACACTTTGGTGTGTGGTCTAATGGGTATGTGTGAAGGTCTGACGGACAATTAAGACATGCGTGATGGACGTGTGAGTGCCATGCTGGGAACACATTGGAATGACTGTGTTGCATGTAGTAAAGTTTTGGAGTACATATGACAGCTTGTATATGAGATCTTGGGGTATATTTACTAAAGGGCGTGTTTGTGACCGAGAATTTCGCGCAGCATGTCGCTCTTTTTTTGGGCGAGTTTTGAGCGAGAATTTTGTGCGTGTTATAGTATTCACTATTGGTCGTGATTTAGTTTTTGGTTCTATTTTGCAGCATGTTGTGGCGAGTTTTTGGGTGGTCGTGAATGAAATCTCGCACAGGTCTCTTTAAATTTTCCGTATATTTTCTTTTCTGTAAAAACGCCTACTGATCGCATCCATTTTGGAAATGATTGACACATTATAAAAACAAACAATTTTCTTTGTATCAGCCAGTGTGTAATAGAAGATCGACAAGGAGAGAGCAGTATTAGAGAGAGATAGTGTAGGTGTATTATATACCATTTATGAGCGCGGTGTGTCATGTATTAAGCTGGCTATACACGGTAAGATAAATCGTAAATCTGACGATTGGATGAAAAAATTAACCATTTTTTTTAAGGAATTGGAAGCCGCCATACACTGTACAATAATTGTATGGTAAAAAAAACCTCTAAATATGCAAATTAGTACTTCTTAACGTTTTTATTTTTCAAAAAAATCGTTTGGTTTATGCTTATAAAGTGAGTCTTAGTGGCAGAATTATTGCAAGTGCCCATACACTGAACAATTTTTTACTTAAAAAACAATTTAAGTATGAGCATTTCAAAAGATTATTCTTTAAGTTTTTATGTAGTGTAAATTATCTATAAAAAACCAACATTATCATCGTGTGACAAAATAGAACAGTGTTGAAGCTATAATGATATTCTGATATTATGTCCAGGAACTTCCATGTATGGAATGAAGCCTGGTTCACCAGAGAGGACATCGGATCCTTTTATGACGGATGGCAGGTTTTGGATGCGACGCCACAAGAGAGAAGTGAAGGTCATATCAGAAATAAACAACAGAGACTATTACTTTTACTATTACTTTTACCGTGTTGCTGTCTTGAGTGGTCATCTAGTGACCATAGAACATTCTCTGAGGTCTATAATTACCATGCATTATATACCCTCCTTATCTATGTTTACACATTATTCACACATCAACACAAGATCACGTGTATATACAGCAGGTCTCAAGAATGATCCAATCAATCACAATTATATTTTGTTTGAATATATGTTTTATTGTTCCTTGTACATATAGGACTGGATCCAGACTTGTGTACTATTGAACTGACTTTTCACAACCTATGTAGAACTAGTTCCAGTGGTACACTGACTATAACACATTCAGTACAGATACAGCTTTAATCTGAATTGCCAGGGAACATAATTATGAATGTAGCTCAAGGTTGCCAACTTTTGCAAATGAATATCAGGGAGATTTTGATCAAGACGCTGCACAAAAGGGGTGTAACCTGGGCCAATGGTTACCCAACACCCATGGGTGTTTTTAGCTCGTCCATGAGAACTATTTCACAATAAAAAATGGTAACATCAGGAATTATTATTTGTTAAATTGTCAGTAAATAAACACTTTCAATATGTATTGTGAAAGTTGTAAATAGGAGATACAATTTATGAAGTCTATCATCATAGCTCAATGTTTTTTTCAACTGAATCAGCATCAGGGAGATCACCCACATTTCAGGGAGTCAGGGAGATCACCCACATTTCAGGGAGTCAGGGAGATCACCCACATTTCAGGGAGTCAGGGAGATCACCCACATTTCAGGGAGACTCCCTCATATTCAGGGAGAGTTGGCAATTATGATGTAGCTGCATTGTGCTGGTCTGTGCTGTGTGTATACATAACCTGCTGCACTCGAGATCCAAAGTTGTAGTAGTGTGTATGACTTTTGGATCATGTGCATTGTTTTTGCATTCTGGTCTGGATCATATCATGATCATTAATTTCAGTATTATTAGAATTGCTGTATGACAGTTTATTAACAAGCTAGCCAATGAATATGCTGCTTTGACCAAAGCACAGACCCTCTAACATGACCCATTCCACCAGGTATATAATACTCTGCTCCTGAGCTTCCACCTGTCGCTATGATGGTTTTAATGAACCAACTGATGTAAAAAAAAAATTATTTCTCTTTAACACAGGCGGTTACCATAGTAACTAATTGTCTTCTACACCTGTGGTTACCATAGTAACTGATTGTCTTATACACCTGTAGTTACTATAATAACTGATTGTCTTATATACCTGTAGTATGTGATTGTTGGAAGCTCAGGAACAGAGTAATTAGCACCTGGTGGAATGGGGCATGTTGAAGGATCTGTGAAGAATAAATCTTTAAGAATGTCATTTTTGTTGTCCTATTTTGTATTCCTATTACAGATAACATATTTTCTAATAGTGGAAAGGGGATCTGATGTGTAGGTGTATTTACAGGGATGTTCTCTGATTTGTGAGGGTGGACAACTGATGTCTGCTGGGGTAAGCAAATATCCCATGGTACTGCAGACCACAAATGTCATGCTTGTTGCAATTCCAGAAATGGACAATGATATGTGACACTGGGTTGCAAATTATAATCTATTGTACTAATAGACACATATGCACAGGGTTGTCGATATGTGGTTTCTCNCATAAACTAGGCCACATTTGTTTGCAGATACAGTTTTTCCAATTCCATGAGTATCAAGAACCCCTCTACGTTACTTTTATAGATCCTGACCTATGCCCTACAATTTGATCACTTGCACACATGAACACTTGAAGGACTAATTATGTTGTATTTGTGAATATATATGTAATCTGAATGTGCGTTGTATCTTTTACTAGGGGTCTATAAACTTGGGCCTGCGTCAGTGAAAGCAGTCAAACAAGGAGACATTAAGCTAAAGTATGACTGCCCTTTTGTGTTCTCTGAGGTTAATGCCGATTTAATATCCTGGATTTACGATGATGAAGATGATTCTTACGAAATAGTTGAGACTAACACTAATTCTATTGGGAAATTTACCAGCACAAAGGCTGTGGGCAGCAATGATCGTGTGGATATCACTTCCAGTTACAAATTTGAGGAAGGTAAGACCTGAGACTAAGTCATTATTACCATCATTTCTATATTTCATTATTTTTATAAACTCTCTGGAATCCACAATTATCATTTTGTAATGTTAGTATTGGAAACTACTGGTGGGAATTTTAATGCTGGCGATGTATCCACCATCTTCCAGTGACTCTAAGGGCTTGTTATGTTGATGGCTTTCTTCTTCTGCTGTGAAAGGTACTGTGAAGGAGAGAGAGGTGTTCCACACTGCCCTGCAGCAACTCTTTGGGAGGAGATCGATTGCCACTGAAGAAGAGGGCATGGCAACTAGGGTGGCCAGAAGAAGACTAATCCCTAGGCAAACAATTAGCGGACACTTCAAAGATATAGAAACCCCACTGATTGGCCAAGATATTGATGTCATATTGGTTCTCTCCAACACCACATCAGATAGGAAAGACATAAAGACTACATTAAATGCCAACACAACCGGTTATACCAGACGACACATGAGAAATATTTTCAGTGACTCCAAATCTATTTCTTTGGCTTCCAATGAAGGTAAGAGATTTATATATGGGAATTATTAAGGAAATTAATAATATTTTGTCCAGTTATACTATTCTAGTGCAGGAGTAGGCAACCTGTAGGCTTTCCAGGTATTGGCAAACCAACAGAAACTGTGGTGCACTATATACATAGTATATAGTATATAGTACATAGTTTATAACAGGGCATTTGAGGGAGAGTAGGGGTAAATTGGGTAGGAGTCAGTGTAGCATTCTAATCATTCGGCTGAGACCCATGGGATTACCCCAGTCTATGTGACACTTTCCTGACAGAGCGGCTCCCTTCCTATTTAATGGCAACTCTATGTTAGGAATATGTTGTAAGCTGTCATGCCATAAAAATCAGTCTCTATACTACCCAGCAGAGATGCTGATTGGAGGATAGAGCTGTGATATGTCATTTACTGATTGGTGGATGAATGCAATTATTCACTAGTCAAAAGAAGACCATTTGGAGCAATGGGCCTCCGTCCACATAGGACAGGGGTAGGCAAATGGTGGCTCTCCAGATGTTGTCAAACGACAAGTCCCAGCATGCTTTGCCAAGTATCCACTATTTCCATGCATATAAGAATGCTGGAACTTGTAGTTGTACATAGAGGGGGTGGTAAAGGCAAAGGAATTTTCTAGTGCAGGGTTAGGTAACCTGGGCCTCTCCAACACCTGGAGAGCCGCAGGTTGCTTTCCCCTGACCTAGGATCTTATTATGTGGCCTAAGGTCTGATTGTAGTGTCTGATTTAAACAGGGGGTTCTGATCTTGAATATAGTTAGAATAGAACCCTGAATAGAGCCATAAACATAAGCAATAATGTATGAAAGAAGCACACCATGCATATATAGGAGTCATTAACCCCTTATTCAATGGGGGTCTACAATAGCACACCTCTGATACATCCTTATGTTTCCCATATGAAATAACATCCTCTGCTCTTACAGAGAAAGAAATTCCCTTCACGATCCCGTACAGCCAGTACGTGAATACTCTCCTGGACGATAATGTAGTAGAAGTGACGGCTCTGTGTAAAACAGGCAGAACAGAGAAGATCCTCATATCCAAAGTCATAACATTAAAAAGCCCCTCACTCAACATCAAGGTGGGTACGAAAGAGCCGCACGATATGGAAGTAAACATATATATATATGTGTTACCGTATAGGATCATTCACACAATAATGAGAATTATACAAGGGAAGCATTTCTCTCTTCCAGAATAATTACTGGATAAGGAAAGGGCGTATATCAGGTCAGGGAATTCACCTTCCAATTATCCTCTCCTGAGTTACGTCACAGCGTGCAGTGTGACAGTCTATCATTTGTAGAGGTGCATCACTACCTGTGTATTGTTGTATCTTCATCATGTTGTGACGTCACACCAGGCTGAAGACAGGCATCAAGCGTTGTCACTGAGATAATCTGTCCACACAGCCTACTTCAGCGTCTTATAACCTGTAGACCAGAGATGATTAATGTTCAGTGTGTATGAGAGTCTTTTACCCTGTCTGTAATTATTATTGTCGTCCTGCGTCAGAACATTCTGCCATCACTGTGTGGCATATATTTTTTATATATCATTATTTATATTTTTTTCATAATTATACTAAATGATTATATTATTATAATATTATACTATTATTCTATTTTTATACTATTTTATATTTTACTGTAGAAACAAAGCAGAATATCTCAGAGTGTAGATTAAGAAGAGGAGAGGACCATATACTGTACTTGTGTCCTTCATACTTTGTTGTCCTTTTAATAAATGTAATCATTATTTTCGGTTTCTGTTCCTCTGACAACATTGGGGCAGAGACTGGGAGCTGTGTTTAGTTATGTAAATGAGCATTGAATAGGGGGGTTCATGTAACAGCTGCAAAGGTATACCACACTGAACATGATGGATTTCCCAAATTGTCAAGAGTTCCATGTCTATCTCATATTTTGTAGCATTTGGAAAGAACGCTCACAAACTAAAAAAGTAAATGAGCTATTTTTATTAAACTCCAGGGGGGAAATTCACAAAAGTCGAGTTTCGGTAACCTGCGGCTGCGAT
>JABWIB010001187.1:11979-23916 GCA_016617825.1 Platyplectrum ornatum
ACGTTGTGCCATATGCAGAAACTGGCTGCACACTAGAGAGATTTCACTGGTAAACAAAATCTTTACTACGTTTGGTCACAAGGGTTTATGGAAGTGCAGTGCATAGTGTTTTATGTACTGAATGACTCGGATTAAGTTAGACTAGTATCAAGTGTAAATCATTACGTTTATTCATAAGACAGGCACAATACACAGATACAGGGACTGTTTGCCTTGCTGACTGGCCCAAGATTGGCTAGAAAGAAGTTCAGGTGTGACTCAGAAGTGGACCTACAGAGACATGTTGCACCTAATGGTCTTACCAAGAGATTGAACCCGTCTCTATCTCTGCTTTATGGTTCCCTAAGAAGTTCTGCTTGAGAGTCTCCTATGCAGAATTGTGTTTTCATTGTTATTTGCAAAACCAAGGTTTATGAGGGATAGATAGCCTTTCTCTGGTTTAACACATGGGGCACTGGCAACATTGTTCCTTCCTTGGCCGCTTCTTAAGATTGTAATGGTTTTTCCGGTCTCCACTGACCCACTCGCACAGAAAACAGTAGTTTTGTGAATCTGAGTTAGTCACAATGAAAGTGAAAGAACTTTGAAGTCACAGGAGACATGTTATTGATACTCCTCATATTATGCTCCTGTGTATTTCTTTCATAGCAGCAGCATGGGCCAGTGCTACTGGCTTTACCATGTCATTTCCACAGTAATCATTGAGTGTTAACCGTACTTTTAGTTAGGCAAAAATAGCTGTCTGCTTGAGACCACTAACCTGAGGTACTTCATGGTACCTCTGTATTTGTCACTGACTGTATTTGAGCTGTTAATACAAGTTCTAGGCAGCGTTGCACATGGCAGAGAAGTGTTGTGTTCATGGGTTCTCAGAATAGGAAAGGAATGGTCCATAGTACAGCATGACGCACTTATTCTGAGGACCAGTGTGTATTACAGAGCACATAGACCAACCAGTGCAGAGGCTACGAGTATTGCGTAAAGGAGAAAGATAACATTAAGTAATAAGTCCTAAGACGCATTTGGGGGTAATTTATTTTTGTGATTGTATGACTATTGTTGTGTTTTATATAATAATAAATCTAGTCTTTTTCTACTGAAGTATCTTGGCACCTCGTATATTAGTATTAACCTTATTTGACTTATCTGGGTATTGAATGATATTTTTTAGATTTAAGCGCAGTAAATAATTGTATAATTGTTGAATTTGGGGGTAAATTTTGAGAGAAATGCAACGTTTTAACAATCCGTGGTCCAGTAGCTGAAGGAAAAAAGGGAAGACATCGGGGTTCCCTGTCCGACTAGTAGTAGGATCCATCATATTCCTTAAGTGGCTGTAGTGACAGGAGAGGGCATTAGGGCAAAGGGAAGGTTGTGAAGTTTATGAACGAAAACTTTAAATATTTTATTTTTTTGAGTAACTGATTTTTGATTAGCAATGAACAGGTCGTCATCTGCAAATGCGCTTATTTTCATCGCTCATGCTTTGATGCATGTACAACATGGGGTCAATGCCAAGACTGAGCAAAAGTGGGAGAGGGCTTTTGCGAATGAATTGTCTCCCTCTAGTACAGGTACAGGATAGAAATAATCAAGTGAACGAAGTCCAAGATAGTGAAAGGGTTTTGACACAATAAGGTGTAAAAAGCCTTCTGGCTACCAAGAAGCCTGCTCCTGAGGCTCTTCTACCCGTATAGAATGCCTTTTCTTTAATGAAATCTAATTGGTAGTCGGTGAGAATTTGATGCAGAATGGATTGTAATTGATTATCCATTATTGTTCTTTGATTTTGCTGTTCAGCAGACTGTTAGACCTATAGGAGTCAAGATCCAATGCGTCCTTACCAGGCTTCGGGAAAAGTGTAGAATAAGATTCATTAAAGGAGTGGAAGGGAGTGTTGAATGGAGTGTGAGGAGCATATTGTCCTGAAGGAGTTTGTAATAGTCCTCTGAAAACCTTCTGGCCAGGGGCTTTATTGGATAGCAGACCATGGCTTAAATTTACTAAGAGGGGAGATTGCAGGGAGATTGAAATGTGGGGATGTTGCCTATAGCAACTAATCAGATTCGAGCTCTCGGTTTCATTTTACATACTGGTGAATTTGAGCTCAATTCTGATTGGTTGCTATGGACAACATCCCCACTTTTCAATCTCCCTGTAATCTCCCTGCTTAGTAAATGTAGGTGCAGAAGTGGTTTTCCTAACCTCCTGCAGTGCAATGACTGTATCTATCTGAATGTCTCTGCTCAGAGGTCAGAAGTGCCTCAACAAACTGCTGATCTGGAGAGAGGAGGGGGCAGATATCCCCTTGTACAAGGGAATATAACTAGTATACTGGTTTTGTTTCAGTAACATTGTACCTGACCTTTACTAGCACAGACTGTGTCCTGTATTCATAAAAATATAAAACAATCTCCTGTTTCCATGCCACCATAGATCTTTTATCTGAATTATCTGTAACAATCACAAAACAATATATATTTTTTTCTATTCAAAATGTCACAATTATGTGTTGGTGAAAGAATCCTCTACCTTGACTATGTGTGTTTGTACACATGATAAAGGAAGGTACATAGCATGATTGGTTGGTCAGGAACCTAGTGTCCATGCAACAAACAGTTATTCATAGTCATTAGACTGAAGTGGTATTATGAGTCATGTTATATGTACTAATTATTACAATATAAATAAANTCCTTGCTCAGATATCACTGCCCAATACTTTTATAGCTGGTTCTTTAGTTGCTATTGAGAATTAAGGAGTGCGGCTCCTCATGGAATTCTTGGTTATGTTAATACATTGCAGTAACATTGATCTCTTCATATGTTAGAGAGAGGTTTATGCATAAAGGATTTTCTATTGTTATGTGATTTGACAGTGAAACTTTGCTAGTGAAGAATCTGCTTCATCTGTATCTTATTGATAGGTAATTCTAGTGTAGAGTTCTGTGTAAGTTTTGTACTTTATTATAGCTAATAAGGTTCAGACTTGAACTGGCCCTGAATATTTGTTAATATGATGTTTGAGTGTGTTTTTATTTTGTTAGGTAACTCCCATGTGACACACACTGTGCACATGCATATTTATCCTGGCTAGTGACATTGATAGCATATGTGGCAGGTGAGGCTGCACACACACACAGTAAGCTGTATTCAGGTTGCAGTTACGATTTCATTACTAATTTTGTAAGGTCAAACTCTTGCCCTTTAGTAATTTTGGCAGTCATTCAAAACAACAGCTCTTTAAAGTGGCTACGTGACTATCCATTCCTTGTATTTTCCTTTGGGAGAATTTCAGGAACTTCATATCTTAATGAACTGTACACATTATCCTCAATGTATTGTGGTTTTCTACTTGCACCAATTACTAGATTGCTTAAAAATGATGTTGCAGGTTATTTTTTTATTAAACAAACTAAACGTATAGAGTCCCTTAGAGCACATGACAGAGAAACCTTCATAGGATAGCTGCTAATAAGCTTCCACTGGCTGTCATGTAAGTTGAGAGGTTGTAACAATCTTCATACTGTGATGTGTACATGAAGGCCTGTATGACCATCTCGTGTTCACTTCCTACATTTTGCTGTAGTAAACTCTCGTTGCAGGGGTGAGAACTCTGATACACTTTGAACTCTATATTAATAGCATTTTATTGACAATGGGATTGCTGTGAAATGATCCTTTTTATATCTCTTGAATGATGAAGGCATATACAAAAATGATTTGTACCATATTATCTATATGTAGAAGCCTACCATACTACAGTAATTCAATGGCGTGCATTTATTTCTTTGACGTACCTACCACAATACTGACCAACGTTTAAGAAAGCTTCTTTTAGTGTCACAGTATTACCGTCTAACTTTAGCTAATGTTTCAGATGACAGATTATATAACTGGAACATGAAGTTCACATTGTATTTAATTTAGTAAAATGATTATATACAATAGCTTTGTTACAACAAGCCAGTAAATGAAGCATGCAATTATTATTCATTAATAGACATGTGTATGGAGCGGTTGTAGAAGACACGTGTCTGTGCATGCCGAACAAAAATTCATTTGCGTTCAACTATTGTATCATCACAGGAAAAAATCGTGCCTGGTCTATAATACGCTTTCCCTAGCATTTCAGTAAACATAGAAACTTTTTACTGGGTAACCTGTGNGTGGTGATGGTTATACTTTTATTTATTAGAAAAGCGAATGTAGGAAAAAAAAAACTAATATAGGTACAACATATTGTCAGTGGTTTATTTGTTAAACACTAACAGTTCTCCTCTGCTTAAATGGATATTTTGAAAATCAACTTACTAATAGGGATTTGAACAGTCACAGTCAAGTGTCTAACAATCAAGCTATTAGGAGATGCATGGAAATATTTCCTGTAAAACTTTCTATATTATGGTTTATAATTAAAGAGCCTGCCCTTAGACCTTTTGTCTGTATAGTATACATGGCAGATAACGCATATGATGACATTAGGAAGAAGGAATTGATTAAACCTTGAGCTGGTCATTCACCAGAACGATTATTGTGCCAATTCACCAATTATCCTGAATTAGCACAATGATGGTTCTGGTGGATGGCTCAGATAAAATTCCAAAATATTAGATTATCATCAGGGACGATAAACTGATCTTTCTGGAATAATAAAATCATCCCAGAGGGGGTTATATTGTGCAGTCTTATTATTGGACCCTGTACCCACACTCCTAACATACATTTACCCCCCCCCCCCCCCCCCCCCCACACACATACTTACCTGATGTGGACTCCCCTCTCCAGCTGGCCAGGCGCTGCTTCTTCCCCTGCTAGTCCAATCAGTGCAGAGATACACAGGAGGCTCCTGACAATCTCTGCAGGCCCTCCATCTCCTCCCTCCTCACTTCTGATCATCGCTCCGGTGAGTGAAGCCGACATTCGGGACATTTTCCCAGGGAAAGTGTCCTAATTATTGTCAGCTTTGCGCCATTGGCAGAAGTGGAAATGTGCAACACGAGCCCGCTTCTAAATAATGCATGATTGACATGGGTTTTTTTTTTTTTTTGACAATCCATGATTATCTAAACCTTGTGAATATTGAGATGGTTTGAATGTATCATAACATGAAATGACGCCATTTTTTAAAGAAACCTTTCTCCTTGGAACTAGTTTGTGGGTATGCGGAAGTGGGCAAGTGCATCTGGCACAGGGCTATGAATGATTGTATTGTTTAAAGTGAATCCAACTGTTCCTGGAATTTGTGAATGGGGTTGTTGAGAAGACTGGAGGTGTATTCCATTCATAAATGTATCCTTTATAATGTAGTGTAGTTACATAAGCTGAAGGTTTGTGAATAGGACAAGTAGTTCATTAGTTCTTTTTCTTTTTTTTTTTATTTTTCTTGAAGTTTAGAAATTGCTACATTGATTGATATGTTGGATACGCTAGTCATAGTGGTTCTGTCTGCTGTCCATTCTTATGACCTGCATGTCAGGTGTGTTGTGCCTGGATACCTTAAATATTACACCCTATAGTCATAAATTGTAAGTGTGGAGGTGGGTGGGGTACCTCACTGATGGCTGATGACTGGTATAAGTGGTAAATGCTGTTTCTGGTAAATATATTTTAGTAAAGCTTGAGTTCAAGTACATGTTAGTAACTGTGCATGGCTGCTACTGGAGAGTCTAAATATTTGTTGTGTCATGATTATTATGATGACATTGTGGCGAGGAGGGGTGCTTTGATATTGGTGTTTTGCAGTGTGTTTGTGACCTAGACTTTTATCTAGCCTGTTAATGTTTTATTATATGAAGGATTTGTGTTTTGTTTTCTCTTTAACTATTATTTATTCTATTCATGTTTTGTGTTCCCTCATATCTGTCTGATCATAATATGTTGGAACTAAATACACACTTTCACCATTTTTCCAGCAACTAACAATACGTTATGATAGCCAGAAAAACTGTGCAGCATGTACTTGCTGTCCTAATGTCTGGCTGTGTCATTAACACAGTGGCAGTCACATATGCACTATGTTGAATGCTAGTATTCGTACCTGTCAGCATATGGGCATGAAAAATAATTGGTCACAGATGTTTAGATATATAATATATCTAATATATAAATATATTTAGATATTTATAATATAGATATATTTTTAGTTTCATCTGTCTGATCCTTATTTAGTAGACCTCTTGTACCCAGTGCTACCAATGTTTAAATGTTCATCAATAAATTTGCTAAACATCAATGAAATCTCTTACAACACGGGTTCTACCCAAACACCTCCTGAAACAGCAGATCTACTTTAAAACAAAAACACAGAAAAGTTTTAGCCCTGGTAGAAAAATCACTTTTGTTTGCTTTCTTGGATGCTCAGTGATATTTTAGAGGCAGTAGAACCCCTATTTATGACACAATTCAGCTCTTAAACTCTTATCTATAAATTATTTATGAAATCCTTTATTTTATGGCCGGCTTTACACTAAATCTGGGTGGACTTACAATATTTTGTAAGTCATAATGATTAACAACCTCTTTGTGCATACCCTCCCACAACTGTTATTTGTGGTGGTAAAATCAGTTCATCAAGTTCAACCTATGTTGGATCTCCTGCAATACTAATTTTATAATTGAAGTTGATCCAGATTAAATATACAAGAGCTCCCTCCTGACCAGGGTAATGGTTTACTTACCAGTTGTAACCCTGGATACCATTTACCTCTAAAAATTTGTCTAACCCTTCTTAAATACATCTATTGATCCTGGCATCACAACCTTCTCTGACAATAAATTCCACATCCTCACTGCCCTTACTGTAAAGAACCCTTTCCTCTGCTGGTTGTGAAACTTCCTTTCTTCTAATCTTAGCGGGTGACCACGTGTCCTATGTACGGTTCTATAGGTAAAGAGTTCATGTGAAAGCTCTCTGTACTGACCCCTAATGTAGATTGTAGACAGTGATTCAATAATGTCAATATTCATAAAATATGTAAAATATCCTAATGTGAAATTAAGTTGTGTTTTTAATGTATTTTATTTTTTTCAACTGGTATAATTGTGTATTTCTGTTAGTCACATGTAGGAATTATATAATAAATGCAATACTAAATAAATTAGCATAAAAACTTTCAGATCTCTTGCACTTGCGTTACTCAACATGCCTTGAAGTGTGATCACCCTTTTATTTATGTACTTTTATTTTTTCGCTTCTAAGAGGTTAGTTGCAAAAATCAAACAAAAGCCAGTAGACAGCCTGATGTTTTCTTAGCTCTCATCATGGTCCTAACTGTCTGCTAGTTCCCTCTGATTATTCCCTGTTCATGTGGTATGTGCACTTATCAGCTGCTAATCCTGTCTTTATTCAGGGTTAGGATTCATTTCTAATGATTTAGAGAGCTGCATTTTCAGTCTTTCCGTGGACATGTCAGTGAAAGCCTCTGAAAATGATCACTGTCATCATAGTTAAAATAATTACCGTAGCTAGTAATAGGTCAGATGACGGTCTAGTGCTGTGTGGTGGCAAATGCTTAATGTGTAGTGGACTGTCTGGAATGATAACATAATACCTAGTCACTAAACTGTGAATTTGGGAATGTTAAATGATAGGGGGGGTCATGTGCAACTCTGATTTACAAATATGTCATTTCCCAGCCTCAGATTAATACTGTAAATATAAGGCACAGCTTGCTGTTACCACGTTGTACACTTTATAATAAAGTAGTGGGGAACAAACTTTTACATTTTATTTCCTGTTTTAAATTTTGTTTGTGACAATTGGTCTTCATGTAATAGTTTCCTGCAGTAATGTTAAGGCCATCTCTTGACAGAAAGTTCTGTAAATATAGCATGCATCTGATGCTGTATAAAAGCGAGCCCTTAAAAAAAAAAAAAAACTAAAGAAACACACCCAACCCTTCAAAAAATCATATGCATCTACAGAAGAAAAATACTGTAAAGGCCTGGACTTACTGGAAACGTTTGGGCTTACTGGATATGCTGTTTTCTTGGTTTTGTTTACTTCTATACAAATTCATTTTAATGAGAAAAATATTAATTATTATATGCACTTTTGTAATATACCTTAGCACTAACCAGAAACAATGGACCCGATTAAAATCTAATAAGCTGGCCATACACTATGCAATAAATTGTTCCAATCTGGGCATACACTAAAGCTGGGCATACACTCGTCTCTTAAGATTGTTAGTAACAAGTGATTATATTTGCACAAATAACCTACTTGACACCTTCCTCTTTTTCTGTTCTTTTACTTATTTCCTTTTTAAGCAATGTTTCCTGTTTTCCTTTTTTACATTTTGCTGTGTTCCCCCTTTAGAGCGCCGCTCTATTCCGGCAGCTCCTCAAAGGGCCAGTAACATGAGCTATTAAACATTTAATGTCCTTGTCCTCAATGTATGTATTACTGTGTGAGGAATCACCATGTTGCAAACAAATGGGTCGTGATGGTGGAGAAAGTTATATATTCTTTAAAACCCCTCATTGGTCAGATGCCATCAGAAGTAGAAAGTAGAATGCAGCTACTTGCTGATTGGCAGGTAACAGCAGTGTGGAGCTCTGTCTTCAGCTAGGCTTTGAACCCTGACAGACTGCCCGTGAAACTTGCCAGTTTCATATAGGAAGTTTAAGTGAGTTGAGTGCTTGATCATAGAGCCTGTAAGTGACATTGACAAGTGTCAAGTGGTCATATAAATCTTTTCCTGTTGGTATTTAGTGTCTTAAAGTTATTGTTAGAAAAAGTGTCCTTCACTAGGAAAAAGTAATACAATGTCTTTTTTATAAATGGTTTCATTCATTAACAAAAGTTGGTTGAAACATTTACATATTTAGATGACAAAAATAAATAAATACATGTAAACTGGTATAAAGCTGTATGGCTATGTTTGCATATTTTAAATGTCTGCGCTTTTTCACTATGAGCTGCATGTGTATGGCATCGGTGTCGTGTTGAACTCTGGATCTCTCGTGTCTTGAATTTTTCCAGTTATATGATTTTTGTAGAAACTAGTATTTGAATTTCTGTTTAGGAAATGGGAACTTTAAACACTGAGGGGTATATTTACTAATACCCCGTTTAGATTGCCAAAAAACGGCGTCGTTTTCTGCTGAAAAGGCGCCGTTTCAAGGCAATCTAAACGATGCCTTTTCAAAACGGCGCCTAGCGAAAAAGGAGGCTTTTCGGCGGCACGCCGCCGTTCTTAAAACAATCTGAACACTCTGGAGCTGGCATGCCAGAGCCCTGCCCCAGGGGTGTGTAACGGTCTACCTCGCAATTTCACTTAAATACCTCATTTCAATTAACAGCTAACTCTTTCATATATGTGATGCATTACAAACAAAAAATAGAACAGCAACAATTGCTATATAATAAAACAAATATCTATACATTTTTTTATTTTTTTTTTACAAATAGCGACTATTACTAAATGTCATAACTTTACATTTCCCTGATATTGGATCAGAATCAGATCAGGGTAGAATAAGTGCAATAAGCATACCTAATTGAACTGGACATAACTCATCTAGCATACTCATAATAAATAAATAGTAATAATATGCCTCTGTAAGGCTATCAAGCGCCTTACATTCTAAGTGAGGTTGGGATGCATTACACATAGACTAGGAACAATTTAGGTATCGGCCAATTAGTATGTTTTTGGTGTGTGGGGGGGAAACCCACACAGACACATACTCCACACAGAAAGATTCTATCCAGGAATAGAACCTACGACCTCAGCTCTGTGAAGCAGGAACGCTAACCGATGAGCCGTTCTAGTAAATTCAAAATACAAATCCATTGTTTCAAAACACATGATTTTGAAACAATGTATATAAGCCTATAGCAACCCAGTATTAGAGGAAGGGAGCCAATTCCACTCCTTTGGAACTAAATTATTCAGAGACCATTGTAGTCTATTAGCGTCTCTAATATATATTGTATTGACACCTTTTCAGTTGCTTTTACTTTGGGGAAAAAACCTTTTTATTGGGGGGATAATATTGCAAGCAGTTTTGCTTGCTGCATTGAAATTGCTCACAGTTGGACAAATAGTTATTCTGATTATCCCCATTTTTCTCTTGATAAACCAACATTGAATCTTTTTTTTTATTATTATTATTTATTTCCACGCTTTCTGAAAGCTAGACTCCCTCAGGTCACGATTTATAATTTTATTTAAGGCAGTTGAGGAGCATTTAGAGTATTCTGTAATTGTTATATTGCTCAGTGGTAAATGAAACTGTGGTTAAGACGCCTATCCAGTATAGCGAGACTGTGTTGTGCAGCCTATTCACTTTTTAAGTAGCGCGTTTGTTGTTTCTTGAAACTGATACTTCAGTATTGCACAACTGAGCTACCACATCCTTCTCCAGGGTGCTTTTTCTTATTAATAGGCATACACGCTTGTAGATGGGTTTTAGTCTCTCAACTTTGACCGTAAATATTGTGTTCTTATTCTTGGAATGAATCTACATGAAGAACTAAAAAAAATATTGATATTAACATGTGATAGTTATTTGGTTTTATTAATGTACTTGTATGGCTTGGAACAAATCATGTTGAGCATTACCTACTGTCTATTTCTACAAACAATTACATTTTTTTTTATCTAACAACTGGCCAGGTCAAAGGGCAATTACCAAAATGAGCCAAATATGTGTGGTTTTTGTAATAGGAAACCCTTTTTGTATGGTATGACTAAGTAACACAAACATTATACCGATTTACCACCAAATCTCTCCTAACCATCTTCAGAAAATTGGGACTCTCAGAAAGTTGTACATGTATGCACACTGCCCGCATCTACCAGACCTCTACCATCGCTTATAGTATTTTACAGCTTGATAAAAGCAAATAATCTTATTCATCCTTTTTACGTTAAGACGGAGCATACCCAATATTGCTATTCCTAATGGTGTGGTATCATATAATTGCATAGGTACTGTAACGCAGCCTTATTCTGGCTTGCGCTATATCTATATCTCCCCAGCTACTTTTGACAGCTGGTGATATTGCATAGTGTGTACATACCTTTATATACTCCGGGCTTTCTCTCTACTGACCGATCCTAAGAATTCCTGAATGATCTGGTTATCAATCGGAAGCACTCTGGATGTATCATTGATGATCTCACACATTCGTTCTTGCTTTGCGCTATGAAGTCATTGGTTGAATGATGATTGACATCTGCTTGATTGCTGTGTAGTGTGTGACCAACTTTACAACCTTTTAATATGTTGGAGCAAAGTAACTTTTAACCACAGAAGTGAAAACTGAAATCTAATCTTATTTTACACTTGAGAAGTCACTGTGTATTGTGTAAAATATTGATGATTGTTATTCATTTATGTTTTTCCTCTCCACAGCATTCATTCAGTCCGACAATATCATTGAAGTGCTTCGTTTCGATGAAGGCGGCCTTTTAGAGGTAATGTAAAATGGCAAATTACTTGTTTTGAAACTGAAACATGACATTAGGCCATAACGGCACTAAAATTTTTTTTTAGGCCACTCTTAGTATTTGGATAGTCGGGTAAAGAAATCGCCCCTCCTCTTTATAACTGGTATTATATTTACATGTTTACATGGAGGCTGGGTATGTACTCATCTTACTATATGTTATTACAGTATCTTTTTTTATTTTATTATTAATCAAAATGGTTACCCCATAGATCAGAATTCTTTGAAAGGATGTTTATAAAGTTGCTGCCATCCCTGGTATTCAGCTCTGGGTGATATATATACATTGCTTGGGCCAGGGACTGTTATGAGCCTGAGCACTGGACGTAGTGTTCAGAGTTTACTGTGTCTTTCTAGTGTGAGAACATTTGTCATTCCTGCAATGGACAGGGGGATCCTTCATGACAGACATGCTGGGCAATGGACAGGGGGATCCTTCATGACAGACATGCTGGGCAATGGACAGGGGGATCC
>JABWIB010001187.1:54279-79979 GCA_016617825.1 Platyplectrum ornatum
TCAGTACTAAAGCAAATCCATATGTAATAAGCATGCCTATTCCTCATTGTGCACATTGGGCATGCATGGATGTATTAACACCCCCCAAACAGATTGAATAAAGTTCCAAATGGTTTGTGTAAAGTCCCCGTCTTATCTATTGTGCATAGCTTTATATAGAAAGGTAGTCATTTCTATGGGAAACATAGAACAAACATGGTTTGTAGCTTCATCAGAAATACTGAAATCCTAGCATTCTGCCAATATATATTGCAGCTACATGTTAAATATTTTGTTTTAACTAGTGGAACAGGTTTTTATTTATTACATTTTTTTGACATATGTCTTTTAAGCTTGTTTTTCATCCTACAGCTGTAAAATGTCTGCATATTCTGAAACTGTCTGGAATGGTAATGGTTGGGATGTTTTCTTTTAGAGTGTGCGATCAACTCCACAGAATGATGCAATAACTGTTCACTTCAAACCAATAACATTAAAAGCTTCAGAAAGCAAATACACCAAAGTAGCAAGCATCAGTTTTGATGGTAAGATTAAAAATTTGTAAGCAAGAAATGTCTGTGTACTATGGTTTCGCGGTAGTCACTCAGTATATATATTTTTTTCTTATAAGGCATCCATTTATAATGGAGAAAAATAAGTGGCAGATAAAGCTTTTAATGGCCTACAGAATTCAGTATATATATGCCCTGTGTATGCTAGTTCCTGAAATGACTTTTCTTCTATTGTGTGCAACTGCCTCATTGCATACTTTTCTACATTTCTGACCTCCTTGGTATTCTCTCATTGTTTGGTTTATTTAATTGTTAATTATTAATCCAAAGAAGGAATAAAAATACAACTTCTTGTTCACAGCATCAAAAGCAAAGAAATCATCGCAGTTTTCTGGAAAAATTACTGTTAAAGCAAAAGAGAAGAGTTACTCAAAACTTGAAATTCCATATCAAGCAGAAGTATTGGATGGGTAAGTAACTGTTTTCTTAGTCTCCTTTCTCCCCATTTCTATGATTAGAATAATGAATATAGTAGGCACATGAGTAATGTTTGTTTGTGCTTATTTTGTACTCAGGTACTTGGGGTTTGATCATGCAGCAACTTTATTTCACATCCGTGATAGCCCATCTGATCCAGTGGAGAGACCCATCTTCTTGACAAATACCTTTCATTTTGCTGTACTCC
This sequence comes from Platyplectrum ornatum, assembly GCA_016617825.1. NCBI lineage: Eukaryota > Metazoa > Chordata > Amphibia > Anura > Limnodynastidae > Platyplectrum > Platyplectrum ornatum. The sequence continues at coordinate 55,456 of JABWIB010001187.1, forward strand.
TCCATGATGTCTTGTTACCTACAGATGCTAAGACAATGTTTAAAGTATGTCTCACTGCATATTTATTAAGCCTGCAGTCAATAAACAATTTTTGTAAATATGTAAGATTTTTCATTTATTTCCCCTTAATGCAGGTTCAGAATTTTACATCCCATGTATTACTTCCTCCTGGTGAATCAAGATATATATTCTCCCTTATGTTCACACCTTCGACATTCTCTGTCCATATAGACAGCAACATATTGCTCATTACCAATGCTTCAAAATTCCATCTTCCTATAAGAGCATACACAGGATTTCTAGATGTGAGTATACCTTACTATACTGCAAAGTTGTCGGTATGTTTGAACAACCTATAGATACAATATAAGTTGCAAATATGTAATATCTAGGAAACTTAACTTGACTAGCGACAGTATGACATTCTTCTTCCAGATTAAGTGTTTGTAATAAAGGGAAAAAAAAGCTAAAATGTAACTACATAACCCTATTTTTATCAATCAAGTCTAAGTCAAGACCTTTTCCAAGTACTTACAATTTTCCTGCACTGCAAAGATGATGGTGAACTGTATGGTCATCCAAGTGTCTGAGTAAATATTGCACTCTGTCAAAATATCTGGTGAACCCAGCAACTGGTCATTGTCATGCCCTAATGGAGTAGCACCTTACCTCCTGGATGTGCTCTGCTGTTACTGACCTCTAGGCATGGCATGCACTCCAGCTGACATCCTTCCCTGGCGCCACATTTTAGCCCCACCACTTCCCATCGGTGTGTCTAGGCAAGGCTTTATTTACTGTGTTACTTTGCACAGTGTTGTGCCCTGGTGAATCTGACAAACACACACTGATGAGGTCAGGTCCATGTTCTTAACATGCCAAGGTGCCAGTCTTTTTCAACCAGCTCCTATATTATACCTACTGGTTCTGCAACTGCTTGTTTTCTTCATGGAGGAAAAAAAGATAATATAAATATTTTAGAAAAAAAATAATAATATTCTTACTTTGCTATTCTTCTAATTTAGTATTATCTTTTTAGATTGGAATCAAGTAAAGATGAGCCTGATGGTAAATCCAGGCATAACATTAAGGCACACTCATACGTGCTCTCTTTGTGATAAACAGTTACCCTGAGACATATATGGAAACTATCTGAGAAGTATATAATTCAGAGGCGGGAGAAAGTACAGGTGGCTTCTGCAAAATCTGTTCTTTCGGAGGAGGACTCTGCATCGCTGAGCCGTATATTAATCCGGATCTCAATAATAATGTCCTTAAACTGGTCCACAAGTCATTACATATTGAGGGCCCAAAGGAAGACCTTCCTTTATAGGACTTGCTTTTTATGGAGTCTAAGAAAAAAAGAAAAGACTTCTTCCCCCTGTCCTGAGTCAATGAACTGGTGAATGAGGGATGGCGTATCCATGATGTCTGTGCAATCTAAGATCAGTAAAATGTATCCTTTTCATCAGAATGAGGTAAATCAATGGGAAGATTTTCCTAAAGTGGATACTGCTGTTGTATTATATTCAGAAAGATCACTCTTCTGTTAGAGAACATAAATCGAGAAAGAGAAAAGAAGTGGGTCTAAAGAAGCTCCATTCGGTGTCAAAGGCTACATTAAAGCCAGTAGCATCTATGGTGGTCTCCTCAAGAGTCATTAGAGGATGGTGCAATGGTCTGGAGGCAGACGAACTAGATGGGGACCAAATGCAGTGATGTGATCAACTCACTGCAAGACATGCAAGTGGCAATCAAATTTGTTTGTGAGGCTACACTATACGTCTAGACAAAGTTAGCTTGGCAGCAAGAGCAAGTGCCATTACTGCTGTTGTACGAAGAGTTCTCTGGTTCAAGCCATGGGCAACGGATGGCCAATCTAAGAGCAAACTTTTGTTGCTGTCTTTCCAAGGGAACTAATTATTTGTGCAGATTTAGCAGATGATATTATCAGTAAGTCAACGGTGAAAAGAAGTACATCTAGCTGATCCTCCTGTAGATAAATACCTTTGGTTCTGAAAGAGGCTTGAGCTTTATCGGCCTGGGAGGAGTTAAAGGAGGGGTTAATCAGCGGCTGGGGCCAGTGATAGATGGGGCCAATTTAACCCCTTGGTAATCTTTTGGACATCGTTCTGACATAATTCAGGATGTAATCTATGAAATATATAATTCTAGACCTACAACAAGCTATGTTCCTTACTACTACTACCACCTTAAGGATGCTTACCTCCACAACCCTATTCACCGAAGTTATCAGAAATTTTTACTTATCTGTTTTTAATAAAGCTTTTAAATTTACAGCCCTGCCCTTTGGGCTTGCAACATCTCCAAAAACCTTCTCAAAGGTGCCGACTGTAATTATCATCCTGTTGAGAATAAAAGGGATTCTGATTTGGTCTTGCCTGAATGACATTCTGAATGCAGCACCATCTTTCAAAAAGGTAATAATCCACAATACTGAATGCACTGAACGTGTTTTGGATGGATTGTCAACAAAACAATATCAGTTCCATCCAGTTAATGTGGTAAAACATCTGGGGGTAATGCTGGATACAACCAACATGACTGTAAGAACCTCAGAGAACAGGAGAGTTACTCTTTTGCAGGAGGTGAACAATGCCAGGGCAGCGCCTTGGCTGTCAGCAAAATCCTGCCAGCGCTTTCTGGACATGTCATCGATGCCAAGGTCAAGACTCCACATGAGAAGATTACTGTTAGTGTTTCTTCAACAGTAGAACAAGGTCAAGATAGATCCTTGTCGTAAGATATAGCTCAACACTTGAGTCAAGGAAAGTTTTCCTGGAGACTTCCCCTTTCTTGATACAGATACCATAGTGTCAGGATACACATCTCTGTATTACTTTGCTGAAAATGTATGATCCATACCGACAACAAAGCAGTTGTCATTCTTGAACAAGCAAGGTGGAACAAGAAGCCTAGCAATGATGCGGAAGGCAGAACAAATTCTCTCATGGGCCAAGAACCTGGTGTTAGACATCAAAGCCACACTCATAGTAGAAAGGCTGAATACTGTAGCCGAAGGTTTAAACAGAAAGCAAAGTTGTCAGTGAAAGTGGCTGCAAAATCCAAAAATATTTTAGATGACCACAGAGAAATGGGGCATGCCTCAAATCAACTGCGCTGTCATGCCATGGGACTTTACTCTGGTGTATGTTTTTCCAAGGCATCTCAGGAAGATCAGTCATTGTGATTTCTACCTTTTTGGGCCAGGAGGAATTAGTAGCTCTTGATTTGTCAATAGAGCCCCCCCATGGATGCTCCCAGTCCTTCCACACTTGCTAGTTCAAGGTCCTGTTCTGCATCCATTACCCCAGTCATGGAAACTGACTGGTTTGAGGTCAAGTGTTTAAGCAAGTATTCTCTCACAAGGTTATTGCCACTTTGCTAAAGGCTAAAAACCCAATAAAAGCAAAACGTATTGCAAAATCTGGTAAAAAAAAAAAAATAATAAAAATAATTATATATATATATATATATATATATATATATATATATTAATCTATTGTAGCAAAAAATCATCAACATGCCTTTTCTACAAGTTCAGATATCTGCTTTGAGTGTTATGCTGGACACTAACCTAACGAGGTATAGATATATCATCAGATTTGTCCAAGCTATGTGTAGGATTAGGCTTCAACTTAGCTAACCTTTTGCTCAATGGGACCTCAACACTACTAGACCATTCCTTCCTCGCCCTTTGAGTTTTTTTTCCTCTATTTCGCTCTAAGTTTCCATCTTGGAAAGTGGCATTCCTTGTGGCCAGAAAAATATCAGAGCTCCAATACATCCCCCCCCCCCCCCCCCCTTAACAAAGTATTGTTAAACTAATCTGCATTTCCTACCTTTTCAACTCCAACCAAGAATTCGTATTGCCCTCAGTCTGTCCAAATCCTACAAATACCAAGGAAAAGCTTTTATAAGGTCTGCAACCTTCAACACAGAAGCGCAGCAGTCTCCTGTGGTTCTCCCGATCCTCCGTGACTCACAGACACAAATGTAATCATGGCTGGATAGGGTAAATGCACAGTGCCAGGAGTACTGTGCATTTGTCGTGGCCATCCGTGATTTCTTTTGTGCCTGTGAGTCATGGAGTATCGGGAGATTGCTGTTAGGCAATTTTCAGCAGGGTTTTTGTCTTATTGAACTGTTTGCTGCCCTGATGAAAATTGCCTAACAAAGGAAACAGTGGCCATTGTACAGTGTTATATTACATTTCACTTTTGGAGTTTTGAAGAAATAATTTGTGGCTAGGAAGTTTTTTTTTCCTAGTGAAAACAGGTCCAATTGACTCTTTTATTGATTAAGGTTGCCTACCCATGCATTGAGCCTATTATGTGAAGTGCATGAATTTGTGTTGAATGTTTTCTTGTTTTTGTATTTGTTTTCTTTTAAACTGTTATTCTTTTTATCTGTTTGCAGTATTTTGCCTTCCCTCCTAAACCAGAAGATCGTTATTTAGATTTTGGTATCCTAAGTGCTGCAGAATCTAGGAGTCTGTTCATTGCCATTATAAATAACAACCCTATAGAGGTGAGTAAAGACTAAGCTGTTGGTGAGTGATTTGTCTTATTCTGCTCTGAGGAGTTTATTCATTTTTGCATTTGCTTTGGACTACCTTGATATGATGTTTGGAATCGGAGTACTTAAGATTCAAATATTTGTGTTCATTTTAATAACAGTTTACATACAGAACATAGGTTCCTATTTAATTGATTGGTTGCCACCTCTGTTACTCTTTGGAGATTTTATTTTATTTAGAATTTTATTTTAAGTAGTAGAAATGTGTCTTGGTTGTGTTTATTGTAATTTTATTTTTATAGAAAGCAAAATATATAAACCATGATGGTGATATTTAGTGACTTTCTCAATGCGAAAACACATGGGTTTTGTGATATCTTCCTCTGCTTTCTGAGTTTAATACAAATGAAATAAATTGAATTGTCAACTTATTTTTACTTTGTTCTGCACATTTTATTGTTTTAGCTGGCTTTAAAAAGTTGGCACATTATTGGAGACAGTCTTGCTATAGAATTCCTAACTACAGAGAAGGGTAATAGGACCACCATATTAGCAAGCCTTCCTGAGTTTGAAAATTCCACTGCATCTGACCACACCTCAGTAAGTGCCTTTCTCTCTTGAATGTCATTTGACTTCTTTTTCTTTAATGATTACTTTTGTGATGTTTTAAAATGTATAAATATTTATATATTGTTGCCAAGAATGTAAAACTTTGTTCACAAATATCATTTTCAAAATATTCTCTTCTAATTGCTAAGGGCCGAATTCAATCCCCCTCAAAGTACCCTATACAATGCGTAGGGCAAAAAAATTTGCATTTTTCCTACTGTAAAGCTGGCCATACACTATAAGATGAATTGTTCCAATCTAAAGATTTTGCAAGAATGGGTAAAACCATGTTGAATTGCAGGGGAGATATAATGAATGTCAGTGTTTGCATGCAGGGAGAATACTTTATTTTTGCATGTTGTACACAGATACTGACCAGTGTTACTGTTACACTGTTATTACACTTGTGTTGGAAACATCATCTCTCACCTGTAATACTGATTGCAATTAATTACATTTACATCAAGTCATGTTTTGCAAAGTATTCCTGTACTTTAGAGTTACTTATAATTTGCTTGTTTCTAGGTTATATTAACTTCAGGTCATTATGCAGTGTTTCGAGTAATTTTAACCGCAAAAAATCTTGAAGGAGCTTATGATGGAGGCATACAAATAACCACAGATTTTGAGGTATTTATAAACTAAATATCTGTCATGTAAATGAATGCATGTGTGTATGTATGTTTCAGCATAACTCTAGAAGCTGTAGCAATTTCCACTATACTTGGTGCACATGACAAAATGATGTGGTTGTAAGACACCCCCTGTGAAGGGGGTGTCATGTAAAAATAATGCAGATTAGTGTTGAATCCATAGTTTTCTTTTATACATTCTGTATGTAAGTATTTGTAAGTGCAAGGCTATTTGTTGAATAGCTGTTTATTATCCCCAATAGATATTGACAATCCCTGTGAAGGCAGTGATTGCTGTGGGCTCATTGACCTGCTCACCAAAGCAGATTATCCTTCCTCCTTCCTTTCCGGTAAGTTTTGGAGGATTTCTTTGTATTTTGGTATTGCTATAGTGGCGTGCTACCTTTCTGTTATATGCAGTTTTCAGCATAATAGTTGAATGAACAATTACATGACTTCAGCTAATTTTAAGGCATTTATAACGGTAAGGAATGCATAGAGATTTTTAAAAGTTTGGTGTGTGCAACTTTGCATTGAAATGTTTTCTCTGGATGAACTTATGGTAAAATACATGACCTGGTACTCTTAAAGTACAGGGTGAGTCATCTGTAGAACAAGTAAAAATAAAGCCATTCTTATTTGGTCATACAAAACGATCTTCTAATATCTGCAGTGTGGTGAATAATTCAGCAATCTGTCGTAAGACATTAAATGTATGGTGATTTTTTTTTTTGTATTGGATACAATGACATTGCCATAGTCAAGTGTTGCAAACCATGTGTACAGAGAGAGACTTGTTTAGTCACTTTGACTGTGTAAACTCTGGTACGTTAAGATAAACTACTAAATGACTTGCAAACAGATGGTCGTGCCTATTATAGGTGCAAGGGTTTTGCATTCTCCATTGTCAAAGGAACATGGAACCTAGCTAAACTTGTTATATTACGTAAGTAAAATTCTGTTGTTTTTTTTCTCTGTTTTATTTTGCTGTAGGGAAAATTAGTCCATCAAAGTTTAAATATTATGAGTTCCTTCTCACAGAAGGTGAAAGTACAGCAAATACGCTCCTTATCGGAGGATATGAGATTTTTTTATAAGCGATTAAGGAGCAATAAAGACGAATTAGAGCCTGGGAAGAAATCCAAGGTATGATTGTCTACTTCTGTGGTGTAGTGCTAGTTTTGCCATTGAAAATAAGAGTTATTACATTTGTTATAAATTTAAGTTGAAATAATAAACCGGATCCTACAGCAGCATTCACACATAGGGGCCGATTCAATCCCTAAGGCGCAATGTTTTTCCCCCTTACGCAAGCGGTCTAATGGAGAAAAACTCGCGTTTTTTAGCTCGCGTCTCATTGAGCCACATATTAAAAAACGTGACCTTTCTCTACCGTAAGAGACAGGAAAAAGTGCACATCACACTTTGTCTCGTATTTGCGCGAGATTGAATCGGCCGCATAAACTGAAAGTGTGGATCAACTGGCAATAGGATGACCATTCCACTTTTATGTGTCAGAAGTCTCGATTGATCAAACGTGACCAAATAAAATATGATGTATTCCAATTCACCTTTATGGAAAATGGCCACATGGAATCCTGGATCTTGTCCAGAATGATTAGTCAGATAACTTTATGAATGTAGTTTTATTGTTTTACTCATTATACTGTGTGTTTATCTGGAATTGGTTTGAGTCATTTCATTTGCCTCTATTGGGGTTTCTATTCTCTTTTTGCTGTGTTATTTTCAGTAGAGTGTTAGTGTAATTTCCCACCTTAGTAATTCTTCTGTGTTTAGTGGCACTGGGTGTGTAGTTTAACCCTGTAGCATGTCTGGCACCTAAATTAGCATGTATTGTGTAAGGTCCTATTCTGTAAATTATCACATTCATTATATATCTACTATTTAATTCATACTTGAAAGTGATAGAGCCACCAATATTCCCATTACAATTTAGTCAAATATTTATTATGCAAGTCCAAAAATAGACTGGATTGCCTTTGCCAAGTATGAATGACCTTTTACACCCAGTTATTACAAAGCCTGTCCCAGCATCTTCATAGTGGAAGAAGCCATCAACCGTCTCTGACTGTTTGTATTTTGTTTTTGCTTTGTTTGTATTTCAGATAGCAAATATCTATTTTGATGCTGCTTTACATTGTGGAGACCATTGTTATGTTGGCCTTCCCTTTATAACTAAAAGTAAGTACTTTTTTGAGAGAGGGTTTGCAATGGTTTTAGTTTTGTTGATTTATCAAAATTTATATATTTAATAATAACTTATTTAAGGTCATCGTATGATTTAAACATTTTACATGTTAACCCTTTATTTTCTTTGTTCGTACACTAGATGTTAAACATAAATGAAATGTTTTAGGTCTTGGTATGTGAACTGTGTTATCTAATGGAACTAATGTTTCCCAGATGAACTGAAGACTCCAAACCCTATAGCAATGCAGGAGGATGTTTGGGACTTAGACTGGGATGCTTATGATAATCTTTACAAGAAGTGGTCTGAAGTCTCTCATTCTAATATGTAAGTATATTTCTAAAATATATGGGCAATTGTCAGTTTCCTTATACACAATATTGGCTTTTGTAAATGTTGATCACTGCTTTCCTCTAACACACCACTGTACAAAAAACATCTTTTAAAAGCTTCTTTGATTCCCTTTCCTTGCCCCCTTGCTCCCCTTCATTACCTGCTTTTGGTGACATCCATCAGTAGGTTTGGAAATGCGATGCCTCTGTCTGTATGGGGATTTGAATGCTCATCCCCTCCCTGTCTGTTTGGGATTTTCTAACTGCTCTGTTTTCTGCTCATGATTCAAAAAAACTACGACCTGAAAGTATAATGTGTAAACAGCACATCCATTTCCCTCTTTAGGCCTGAAGCTGTGTTTGAGGTTGACACTGATCTGCAGAAAAATGTGCTTTCAGAGGTTAAGGCAGAACTCGTTTGGCCATCTATTGTAAGCTCATCCCGGCATATACACTTCCCCCTAACTAATACCAACAGCTCATCGGTAAGTGTTCTCCTGCATTACTTTTGATTATACACTTTGCACACTCTCTTGTTTGTAGTTTGGGTGCACATGGAATTAATTTTTATCACCAACTCCCATACGGCAATAGCTTGAAATTAGCCACTTATTTATGGTTTTTTCATGTTAAAATAAAATGCCTTGTATGGTTATTAAATACAAATATTACCTCTAAAATTAAAGAGTGATAAAGACCAGAAAATTGACTATTGAATTATATTTTCCAACAGGACAAAGAGATTGCACTAGAAAACCCTGCCGATGTTCCTGTTTACGTCCAGTTTCTGCCTTTGGCTCTCTATTCTAACAGTTCTATGGTGCTAGACAGAATATTAAAAAGGTAAGTTAACAGCAGTGTTGTTTTGCTGTTTTCCAGTTAAATGTCTGATTAGCACATTAACAATCTTAGATAGGGTATCACAGAGGTTTCCCAGTGCTCATGTATGCCTGGGAATAACAGATGTTTTACTTTCAATTGCATAGAAACACATTTGTCCAGGCAATCTGGGTTATTAAACTGCATTAAACCAGGTTGTTAATAGAAGAGGGCAGGGGGTTCTGTTTAATCGCAATGATTGGGGAAACCATCTCTTTTGGTAAACACTGTATGCATAGCGTTTCAAGGCCTTCGATTCATAATATGGTTCTCGTACATACCTGGGTTTTCTCTGGATATTTTCAGTAGGCGGACAATTAATGGACATTGCCGCTGGTCTGGGGTTTGTATAAATGTCCGTTTAGTATTCCTATTTGCCTGTTTGCCCCCAGTCCACTATATCTTTCCTATATATCACCTAAGGTCACACCAGAGCAACGCTTTGCCATTGCAATGGTACACAGTGCTTGGACTTGGCGATCCAGGCAATGTGTGAGTGTCGTGGCTGAGAGCTTTGTTTAGGAGAAGGGTGCCAGACAAAGCACCTGCCTAAAAGCCTCTGGGGGAAACGCCACATATTCTGATGGCGGGCGGTCTGCGATGGACGGGAAACCTATGCTTATTAAGGACTGGTTTAATCCATATTTTGCACAGTCTCCATTTTATGCATGGAAATCGTAGGATAGAGGTCTAGTTATTGTAACTGCACAAGTGTGGGGAGTGCCCATGTGGTAGTTTTGATTTCTTTTTAACTTTAACCCTGACTAATATACAATTCCACCACCCACTCAAATATTTGTTTTGTGGGTATATCTTATACTCTATGTAATATGCCATCATTGGGACAACAGACTAATAATGTTTACCTGCTAAATCTTTACCTGTTGAACCTGTCCTTCCAGTAAAGTGAGAAAGCAGGGTATGAAGTAAAATGTGGATACTGGTGCATGTATCTTATACTGCCTTTTCTTTTTGACCATTCATTTAAAATCTTAAGCATTTGGCCACTGAATGTGTAGTATAATATCCTAGGAATACTTTTCATACATGTTTGCATAGAAGTTTGATTTGCAGTAGAAATATCACTGACACTAACAGGTGTTCTAGCAAAGTGCACCGTGTTTCACATACAAACCCTTGTGCTGTGTTCGGTTTAGTTCACACGTTGTACATGAGTGCTTAGGCTGAAGTAGCTGTGTGTTTTCCCGTAAGTGAGCGAAAGTACCAGAGATATAAGTGAAAGGCAGCAAAGGATGTGGCTGAGTAACAGACAGGCTCTGTCTGCTTATGCAAATTGTCTGCAGTATCTTGTACTGTCATATATTTTCTTTTATATTTAGGTTCAATATTAGTAAGTCCCTAAATATAGACCTGAAGACACTTGAATTTAAAGTGATCAGTAATGTAAGTATTTGTTATATAATCTTAAACTCATATATGCGTGTAGAAGGAGGCACCTAACGTTTACTTGCTCACTTTATCCAGTATTTTTTGTCCTTGTGATTGAAAGTATATTGTATGTTTGTCGATGGAGGTTGTAATTCTGTCATTTGTGTGCTTGGTATTTTTTCCCCACTGATTGAGCACAACTTTATTTCCCATTGTAAATGTAAAAATGAATATAAAAAGGTGGTTATTGTATATAAAAATGTATATGTAGTAAAGATCTAGATTATAAAATCTAATAGGTTCCAGCATTTAACAAGTGTTAACTTCATTACCTATAGTGCCCCTGCAAGTGACAGTGTGGGAGGTAATGCAAATGAGCTTAGAGAAGTATTAAGGGTGGTCCTAGGTATGTTTTGGGTTTTATTTTGTTTTGTTTTTTTAATATAATGAAATTGGCAGGAAACATATTTTGTTTACCAGCTCCGTGTCCGTTATGTCTACTTTTATATTGGTTGTGATGGAGAGATCTGTATATGAACTGTCTAAAGGGCTAAAGTGGGCATCATAGAACTTAATGTTCTATGTTGTGTCTTCTAAGGTCCATCCTGTACAAAGCAGTCAAGCTTTTTTGGAAGGCACTTCCCGGCAATCTGTTGTCAACATTATTCTGAAGCCAGGAGAAAAGAAAAATGTAAATGTCAGATTTACACCAGTGATGAACAAAACTGTATCGTCCTTATTCATAGTCAGGTACGTGATTAACATTAAGGTTGGTGTACTTGCCGTACAATTCACTTTCTTAGTTGACTTATCAATTGTCTTTCCCAACTGTACAAGTACAAATCATCAGTTAATTGTTACACTAGTTTTATTTATTTTATTTGCCATCCATAGCAGAAAATTAGATTCTACTTTCATGCTACTCTTGCCTCTTAAATTCAAAATATACTTATGTTTACTTACTAAGAACCTGGAGTATGCTTGTTTATAGATTTACTTTACTTTCATGTAAACACAGTTAGTGTTGGAAGCTCAATAAGGAAAGAAGCTGTACTTGTATCAGATGATGACCTTTAAACATGTTACAGAGGGACTAATGTCCTAAACAGTAAATCCTAAAATAAACAATGTAACTGCACTGCAAAAGTATTTGCATTGTAAAATAGCCCAACACTATATATATATATATATATATATATATATATATATATATATATATATATATATATATATATGCATAGTTATTTATTTAAGTAAAGGTGCTTGATTCTTCTTCATGTCTAAAGCTAGACACACACTTGAACAATTGTTCCTCTCAGCGAGTGGGAGTAGATAACAGGGCGTTTTCTCCCAGGGAAACATCCTGTTATCGACCCCCACACAAGGAAACAATAATCTGAAAGGGTAGGAAAGTCTTGCTCTTTTGGCAGGAATTCCGCCCAGCTGATTGGACGAGATTCCTTTCAATCATCACAGGACCCACCCCCCTTTTATACTTGCTCCTCCTTCTCCTCCAGCTGTTGCTGTCCCGCGCTGCGGCTCTGGAACAGTGTCTATACCCTCACACTAGGAGATTTTTAGCCCAGTCTATGATAATTGTGGAATTGGGCTGATCGCGCTTGTGTGTGTGGCCCGCTTTAGGTCCTATAGATTTTTATTCAACTTTTAGTTCTGTTAACCATTTTATTTGCATTCCAGTTATTGATTTGTCTTATGTTTTGTTGCTATTTCTGTCCTTTCTTTTCAGGAATAATTTGACTGTGGTTGACGTTATTACAGTAAAAGGGCAAGGAGCAAATGAAAACATTAAGATTGGTGGAAAGCTGTCTGGCCCAGGGAGTTCCCTAAGATTTAAAATTACAGAAGCCTTTCTGAAAGACTGCTCAGACAGTAAGCACTACGTCTTTCTTTCTCTTGTTGTGCCTCATGCGCCCTCTCTCACATTTCATACAGGAATGAAATGAAAATGTTTGAATATTCTTCAATTCCTGTAGACTAAACAGAAGGTTTCCATGTTGAGAAAGAAATATATACCATTTGTTAAAAGAAATCCTGTTTTGTAAAACAATGTAATGGAAGATTGGGTCCACCTAGTGTTTTTAAACTGTGTACTGTCTTAATTCTATTTAACTCAGAAATAAAGCCGAGAGAACCAAATTTTACTCTTCGGAGGACATTTAAATTTGAAAACACAGGACAGCTTCAAGTCACTGTTAAAAGCATGGAAATCAGTGGATATGCATGTGAGGGATATGGATTCAAGATTGTGAATTGTCAGGAGTTTTCACTGGGCCCTAATGCCACTAAGGAAATAGTCATATTGTAAGTATTTATTTTCTTCTTATTATTATTATTTTATATATATTTTTTTTTATTTTTTTTTTTACAGAAAAGGTATATGAAAGTATCAGACAATGCAGCCTTCCATCATGGATATTGCTCAGTAGAGAGGCAACAAAAACCTCCCTACTGAGCAATGTCCCTCTGCTATATATAGATGGCAATTTCTATTGCATTGTATTGTTTTCCAGTTACCATCATAATCTGCTAAGACAGGCATTTTCAACCACTAGTACAACTGGTGGTATGTGAACCACTGTCTGGTGGTACTCAGGACGACTGATCAAGGTTGTAAAGAGGTAGCTTCTAAATTTGCATTGTTTCTTTGATTCCATGGGAAGTAACTGGTACTCTCCAAATAAAGGTTGAGAACCATAAGATATAGTAATAAGATTTCTTTCATTTATGCTATTACTATGTACTAATACTAGTGATTTTGTCGTTTAGCAAGTTGTGTTGTATTAGTTTGACTCTATTACACTGGTAAGCAGGGAGCTTCCTCCTTACTTGTTTAATTTCCATTTACCAAATTTTCCCGAACAGAGGCTCCACTTTTACCTTGCTTTCTACTGAGCTTTTCTTTATCACAAAAATATTTTGTACTGGTAAGTTTTGTAAATATGTAGAGATGGCCAAGTTCATGTCTTAAAAATTGTGTATTAAATCTTATGTTCTTACCCCTTACATAAACAGGTTAAGAATAAAAATTGACATATATTATGACATTGAATGAAAACGTTAAATAAAAATATCCCAGTCTGGAAGTACACATTCAGTGCCAAAGCAGATGTCTGGTTATAATTCCTCTTGTGGCAATCCCAGGTCCCCTCACTGAAGTCTGTGACTTTCCACGATTAACTGCTTCTCCCTTTCCCAAAACATTAAAAACTACACAAACGTTCACACTGGGCAGAATAGCATAACTCAAACAATGGTAAACGGAAACACAGCTAATCATGGAAAATAACAACATTGGTGGTACTGGGGATTTTATTTTTTTCTTTCACTATACATACATATGTGTACATTTGTGTTTTATAGCACAATACTATTTGTTATTAAATTGGAGATTTTAGTGCACTTTTTTAAGCTGACCGAAAGGTACAGTTATACCCCGTTCACATTACCTTGCCACAGATCGTGGATGCTTTCTTACCCTGTGGATCTGTGGCTGCATGGACCAGCTGCCCTTTAACACTGCACAATGGTGACCTGGGATTTCCTGATCACCACTATGCATAGGCAGCCTGGGACCCAGTATTTACTAGCAACCCCTTCTTTTTAGACACTGCCAGAGAGAGCTCGGGGGTTGCAGTTCAGAATGCCTCGTAAAAGCCGGAGCTATCATGAAGACCGATTGAAACTAACTTTTTTTTTGTCTGGGAAAGTCTGTGTAGTATAGTAAAAATGCAATGTTCTGTACTCCACAGGTTTACACCAGATTTCACTTCCTCACGAGTGATTCGTGAACTGAAGATTGTAACTGCCGGAGGTTCTGAGTTTGTTTTTGTCTTGAATGCATCCCTTCCATATCACATGCTGGCCACTTGTGCTGAAGTACTTCCCCGACCCAACTGGGAGCTGGCTCTGTATGTTGTTATCTCAGGAATAATGAGGTATTCCATGTAAATATTATTGACACTACTTGTTTTATAGTATGTAAGCACTAAACCTCATAAACATATAGCAAATATATATTTTTTTTTAGCACACTTCTTTTTAATTATTTTTGTGTCGTGTTGTATCTACTAGTAATTCTGATACTTTTGCTTTCTGCAGTCTGCTGTTTCTCCTTGTTATTGGAACAGCCTACTTAGAGGCTCAAGGAATATGGGAACCATTTAAAAGGCGGCTCTCTTTTGAAGCATCCAATCCTCCGTTTCATTTGGGCCGACCCTTTGACCTCCGAAGGATTGTCGGCATTTCTTCAGATAGCAGGCAAGTTATTTTCTAGTCTCAGAATTTACTGATGTTTATTATAGAATCTATGATTTTAACCAGGTGCAGTTAAATTCAGAGGATTATGTATCAAATATGTATATATCCAGTACATGTTTTGTATGTGCAGTTATTAGCTATGTGTTAGATACTTGTTAGGATATGCCTGGCAAGGAGCAATCACATAAGTGAACATGTGAAATGTTATGTTTTTTATATATTAAAAATAATTAGATCCATGTTATTTAATAAAAATCCATGTATAAAAAGATATTTACACTTATCTATATTTTTTTTCAGCTATAACTCTGTTGGATCAGACCCTAATCATAGCTCTAGCAGAGGCGTATATAGTGGTAGCGGGAATACCTCAACAAGACCAAGCAGTGGAAATCACAAGCAGAATAACGCCACATCCCACTTACACAGGAGTGCACCAGACGTGGAAACGACTAAAACTAAAAACAGCTCTGCTACAACAAATAGAGTGTCCACAGCGCAGCCATCGAGCAGAGCTTCTTCTCAAACCACAGACTCTAATACCACTGCTCATAACGCTTCCTTAGCTAGACGCACACGAGGAGCCAAATTAAATCACAGCCCTGTTCAACCACAAGGACCAGTCTTACAGGAGCAGCTTACACATACACAACTGCCGACAGTGCCTCAGAAACGACCAGAACAGTCAGCTGAAGTGTCTAGAGCTGCGACTGGTAACTCTTCCCACCCAGAGTTCTTTGGAACTAGTATCAGTAATACCAGGCACAGTTCAGATGACTCTGATATTGTCAGTCTTATAGAAGTAATGGACAAAGATTTTGATAATTCCGAAACCCCTCCATCAGATGTGTTTACAGAACAACCCCCATCTCCAGCAGCAAAACATAAAGGTACAAAAAAATGTTGGTATGGTTTATTGCTTTATTTGAAAAGCAAATGTTGAACAATCTGCGTGTTTTCAGTTAAGCCAGAATCAGAGGTGTTATAAACATAATTTCTCTTATATCTGTTTGGGGAACAGTGCTAATAATGGCTTGGATCCATTCATTCGTTCATTCAATTAATTATTTATTATATATATATATATATATATATATATATATATATATATATTTTTTTTTTTTTTTGTTTTTTTTGTTTTTTTCTTTACTTTCATTTTTATTTAGCTGATTTCCACTTGATTTCCAGTGAGAAAACAGGTTTTCATTTGCAGCTATCTCTCCCTGTATAGGGTTGCTTTAGGCAGCCAAGGGAGAAGTGGGACTTGAAGACTTTAACTCTCTGGGTCGTGTTGGATATGGACCCTTCCATTTGTGGCTGAGCGTACCCTGCTGGGTTCTTTTCGTTTTCCAACTGCACATGGTAGAAGCGACATTCGTTATTGGCCGAGTATAGTATAGTATTAAAGGTTTCCAGGCCCCCCAGCAGAATACTATGAGAAAGGCTGCTGAGATTTAACTTATCTGCTGTATGCATTTCTACCCATACCATTTCTACGCTTCCTTGGGTTCTGCCCAAAGCTTTTATTTTATGTACAGAAACCACATTAGACCCTTCCCTATAATAGGTTTTTTTATAATTGTGTTTAATTTAGATGGCCTTTTACCAAACACATGTAATCTACAAAGCACACCCCCCCTTTCAGCTGGCAAAAGCAACTGAGCTGCCAATGCGCTGACCAGAAGCAGCATTTCATTTATTTATAACCAGCACTCACCAGTATCAACAACTTGGACATCCATTGCTACTAATTTAGATACAGAGCCATTGCTATCTACTGCAATATATTATTAACATGACACAATGTTGCAGGGGTTGTCTGGAGCTGCTGTTAGAATATAGCCAACACCCATGGCTAGGACCCATTAGCAATGTTTTACACAGTGCGAAGAGGCAATGTAATGCCTAATCATGACTGGTTTATTAGATCTCGTGTGCAGTGTACTCTGTAACCACTGATAATCTGTGTCGATCAGGTTGTTCAAGAATGCCTTATGTTAAGATTCCCTGATTACTATTGTATTACTGCATGAAGAGGTCAATCTATATTACAGGCTGAATTAAGACAGCTTGGTACTGAATATTTTTTACACAACATAGTTGTTTGCTAATTGGATTATTCTTCCTGTGCTGGTTAGTCTGCAGTGTAACAACCAATTGTATTTTTTATGTTTTATTGAACTGTTTTTTAGTGACATTATTTAACTTGTTCATTCACTTTGCCCTCAGTAATATGTATTAGAAACTCAAACATTGTGCAGGTGTATATTTTAAAATGACTAATAACAGCATTCTTTTTAAGTATTCCATGACTAGTGATTCAGACATTCTTGATGTGCATTCCATATTACTTAATTGTAATGTTTAAAAATTTTGTTTGGTACATTGACAACTTTAATTAACTTTTGTCTTTCTTTATTCTGATCTACATATTTTTACTTTCAAAACAGCGAAAGGGAAATCTCTTCAGCACAAAGTTAAGTTTCAGAAGAAACCAGAAGAAAGGGAGAGGCGAAGGAAAGCCAAGTCACACGAAGATGAACTTAAAGACTCCCTTGCAGACGATGACAGCTCCTCCACCACCACAGAAACCTCCAATCCTGACACTGAGCCATTTCCAAAGGAGGTGGGTATTTGTTATTTGTATATTGTGTAATTGTTTTCTTCAGTGTATAGTGAATTTTAATGTAATATTTTATTACTGTTTTCTAAGCAAACGTTTCAGAACAGTGCTGATCTTGACTAATGCTTTTATCCTATCGCTTGCAAGGTTTACATTTATAGTTTGCTGTTGGCTAGCAATACACTGTCATATTTTTCTTCTCCCCTTGCACAAGAATAGTTATTGGCAAAGCTAATACTTTTTTTTTTTTGTTTTTGTGATTTTCATTTGGTTTGTTTGTTTTTTTTTACCTTGTTTTTCAGGAGCCTGAAAAATTAAATGGAAAGCAAGCTGTTTCTGAGAAGCTAGAAAAAGAAAATGATAAAGTAAAAAAGAGCAAGAAAGTGCCTATTACCAACAAAAAGGAGCATGCAACAGAGGTTAAGCCAAGGTACGTGAAAGAATTTGTTCCCTGAATGAATCTGTACATCTAAAGAAATCTACTTAATAATCTAAATGTGGTATCAGTGTTTGTAATCTAGACCTGTTGTATCTCACTAGTTCTTTGGAGTTGCCATACACCACTCCACTGGAAAACAAACAGCACAAAAACTTCAGCAAAATGTCTATGCAGCAGCCTCTAGTGAATGGTTCAAAACCAAGAAACCCCCAGAAAACAAGAGGTATTTACTTTTCTGTTTTAACGCTTGAACCTGTAAATGTTTGTCACTAACAGCCCAGAGGTTTCTCTAGCGTGCCTTTTACTTGTGTTAACAATGCAATGGCAGTTTCTTACATGCATGGCATGTTAATGTCTTGTGCAGGTTCCAAGAGTAAGTTAGTCGAGAACAGACAGTCAATGATGATGAAAATTCTTCCTAGTCGTTTTGGTCAGGAACTAGGCAACACCAGCAGTTCAGAAGGAGAGAAAGATTCCCCACCGCCAGAGTGGGACTCTGTGCCAATTCCCAAAGGCAGTTGTAAGTATGCAGTTTCACTGCTTAGATCTTCAGCATTATTGCCTTTTTAAACAATTTTTATTTATATGTAATGTGCCCCAAAACTTAACTGCACTTTACATTATAAATAAAGCCTAATTCATGAATCCGAAATTAGTTTATATCAAATTGGTAAAGGGACCTTGTTATCGCACATATATAAAACAAATTAGTATATTTGATAAATTTGACACATAAAAGATCGAGGTACAATGTTCAGATTAATAGTAGTTACAAAAATAGAATACAGTTTGGAGTGAAGGAGTATGACATTTAGCAAAAGCTTTTAGAAATCTGTAGATGGGAATGGACTGTCATTAGGCACAGAGGTGAATTTCATACATTTACAGCAAAAGGTTGCAACCCACATGTAGGTTAATATGGGTGTTGTCATAATTCTTATTGTAAGTGGTCAGGTGCTGTATTTTGACCATATTGTAAAGTGGAACAAAAGTCAATGTGACCCCAAGACGAGGATGGGGGAGTGAGGTAGAGACACAACCATTAGAAAAGGGCAGTGGGTATGAAGATGGATTGAAAGGATTTGCATTTTAAATATTGCAAATCTTTAATTATTGCTAAATGGATCTGCAGAATGATTGTGTTTGTATGTTTCCTGATTAGAACGCATGCGAGTGTACCTTTTCTCTTTGTGTTATTTATGGTTTGCTTTAGCGTTAATGCATGTCATTGCTTTCATTTGTATAAACTCCAGTTATCTGTATGGCTACTGATTACTAATTTCATTGTGATGGCAGGTTCAATAGATGTATTTAAGAAGGGGTTAGACACATTTTTAGAGAAAAAGGTTATCCAGGGTTACAATTGGTAAGTAAATAATTACCCTGGTCAGGAGGGAGCTCTTGTATACTTAATCTGGACCTTATTCTATTATAAAATTTAGGATCACAACCTCAACTACTATATTACTATGTTTTTTTTTTTATCATGCTGTTTATTCATTATGGAATTTCTGTCGCTTATCTTTTTATTTCCCTATAGCTGTAGACAGCCTTTACAAGTTATCTGTGCAAACCCATAATGCGGATGACTTCTTAAAACAACGGCAAATATCACCAGCTCCTATCTCTCCCTCACCACCACCATCATTGGGCTATGGGCTGAGAAGCAGCTACAGCAGCATTGTGAACAGCGCAACCAATCAGTAAGTCCATTCCAACACCACCTTAGTGTGCTTTGATAGCAGTGTCTTGCACATTGCTCAGTATCCGCTTCTGGAAAAGTCTACACACGTTTCAAATAAGTGCATAAGAAAAACATAGCATTTGTTGCCAACACAGGTTTATTTTTCTCATCTTGGATTTCCGTCATTTCTCATTTCCCTCATTATGGGCCACATCTAGACTACTGTAAGCCCTGCCTTCAGATAACTGAATGCAGGAACTGCTATGCAGGCCACACTATGAAGATTCCCATATGTGCAGGGGGAGACAGGTTCATATGGGAATGTGCATGGAGACCCCCTACCTTACACTTTCTGCACCACCCTTCTTAAAATGAGGGAAGTACAGAAAAATTGATATTACATAAGGCCTGGACACAGACCTTACTATAGTATTTCCATACCCCTTACACACACCACCCCTTCTAGCCGACCAATCGGGATATCTGTATGGAACTGTATGGTAGCCTTTAAACACACTCTGACACCCTGTCCCAGCCACATTAATTAACCAGACCCCTCTAAGCATGTCTTTGATTACAGTACATACAGCTTCCACACATGCATACCTCTACAGATAGATATATATATATATCTATTTATTTAATGAATGGAAGCTAGACAGGCTGTTGGAAGGGTCTGAATGGTTAATAGATGTGGCTGGGGCAGGGTGTCGGAATAAGCCAGCATGTAGAGGGGGGTGAGCCAGGGAGGAGGTAGTTTGTTTACATGTGGAGAGGGGGGGGGGAGGGAGAGACAGGCAGGGCTGTGTTGCTCTGCTCTTAACACAGGAATCAGCCGAGAGGAAAGCCGGCTATGTAGTGTTCAGACTGACTGAAAAGCCAGATAGGAGGGGCCAAATCCCTTCTTTTTAGTTGGCTCTGAACACCGGCTTTCAGTAGCTGGCTTTGTGTAAATGGAGCGTTCAGACTGAGTTTAGAAGCCGGCTTTTTCAACTAAATTGGGGTAATGTGAATGGGGTATCAGCTAGATGCTTTGTAAGTTAAAGTCAAACTTAAAATCAACTGTACATAATGTTTGTGTAGTGTGAATTGTGATTTATTAAATAATCTCTTCTTGTAGGGAAGTAAGAAGTAATGCTACTGTCACCAAACACAAGTTGACTAAAGCAGCCTCTTTACCTGGAAAGAATGGTAATCCAACGTTTGCTGCTGTAGCTGCTGGCTATGACAAGAATCCAGGTAATCATCCACTTATTCAATTTAATGTAGTTTCAGCAATATTGGAATAACTACCCGTCCAGGTTTGTTTCCTTTTCTGTTCCTCAGGGTTTTTTTTTCTCATTAACAGGTGGAAATGGATTATCAAAATCATTTATCGCTAAAAGTGACTTACTTAGCAACATCAGTATGCCTCACAGTCCTTCCATGGATAGCGATACTTCTGATAGGTAAGAAAACTGAATATGCTATATTTCTGCTGGTTTTACTTTTTTACTGCATACTTTTCCTTTGCTACCACGTTTGTCACTACTTTGTTACATTGCTTGTCTACGTTTTTATGTAACCTGAAATAGGATCCCTTTCTCCAATCAGTACTTTCTAACATAATACTGAGTTCTTGAGTCTGTGGCATTAAATTGGTCATCTTGACTATTCTTCCAGACTACCTAGATCATCAATTATCAAGTGTGCCCCACACCATGTGTGTACCCTGTTACATAGCAGTTTGTCCTCTGCAAAAGGCATATGCTTTACTCTATACCAATTTTAATGTCACTAATAAAGACCTTTAAATAGCACTGGTCCAGATACAGAAATACCTCAGTAGTGGCACCCCAAAATGGAGGGAGTTTTGTCTTTAAAATGCAATATGAGCACAACATTTGTGATAATAATTTTCTTTTTGTGTGCTAAATTGGAATATGAAGAGGCAAGTTCTTATTGTTAATGGTCTTTGAAATGCGCACATAATCATTACACACAATTAGCCTATGAGTATTGTTACATTTCTTTTTAAAATCAATCTTTCTCTTTAAGACCTTGCTGTAACATTAGTAGATTTGATTTTGTTTAACATGTCTGAAGTATGATAAGTCTTTATTAGTATATCGGTAATGAAATGTTGTAATATTGTGTGTGTACTGACTGATCGCCTTTTTTATACTTAGCTCTGGTCTGTGGAGCCCAATAACCAGTCCCAACAGTCCAGATTATGTTCCACTAAAATCTTTCTCCACATTTGGATCTAGCAATTCCTTCAACTTAACAGGAGGTTAGTATATTAACCACTGAACACTAATCACTTTATTTCAAATATGTTCCTTAAGAATTTATTTAATTGTGCTAAATGTGTACTTTTTGTTACTTAAATGGGAAGATGTTTCCTATTTCATGATGTGACTAAAGTTATTTCACTTTATCATGACTATAACAATCTTCTTTTTGGAGCATCCATTTTTGTCCCATCTGCCAATGTCTTTTTCACAAATTTTTATTTTTCCATGCAAAACAAATAAAACCATACTAGACAGAAAAACACACACAGAGCTGGCACAAGTCACAAAAAATATAAAATATTAAAGTATAAGAAAATAAATGCAACCAAAAATTGTAAACTACATTGCTGATATAAGAATTTAGTAAGCCAAATAGGATAACATCACATACAATATACCACAAACAAAAAGGAAATAACACTTCAATTATTAAATGTTTAATTTCCCTTTAATTCTCATTTCGCAAGCATCTGGTAGCGCTTCAGTGGGGACAAATAAGTACAATAGAACACTTTTCAAAATAATTCTGTATATGCGCTAGCAGGCAGAAGTACATCACAGAGCTTTCATAGAGCTTTCAATAGATGAGGTAGACAATGAGGGAAATTCAAACGCCAATGGACTAAACCTGCAGAGCTGGAGTCATAATCAAATGTATTTCTGAGTAAGAGTATACTCGTAGCGCTTGCCTAATAGGAGGAGAGTGTAAAGTTATATTGTCTAGAGCGTTATGCCAGTTGGGGACAACAATTTCACGCACAATCATGGTAGCATAGTGTAGCAGAAATACCATGAGATAGGTGCACAAACACTCAACATCATACTGCTGGGTTTGACGTCGTCATCCTTTTCAGTGCTACAATATACACTGGTGACTTTTTATTTTATTTAACATGGTTCTTGGGATGTGATACACTTTTCTACATTGGATCATGATCATGTCTCTGTCTGTGTAATATGTTTGCATATCGGATATTTCTGGAGAACTTGTGCCCCTCTTGTGGTGTTGTGTAACATTTCCCTTTCCCACTAGTTTGCAAGCACTACTACACTACGTTTATATGAGCCAAGACTATCACTCACTGTAAATATTTGAATGTACAGAGCAACATTTGGTTACAGTGGTGTCTGTTTTGTTTGTGAGAGCCTGAGCACATTATTTGCTTATGGTATGCCTGTTAAGTTCTGTGTTTCACCTGTTAAATGAAATATTTGATCCATTTACACACACACACATACACACACACACACTAGCTTAAACCATTCTACACAGGAAAAAAAAAATATCCCAGTACACTGCTATTGTAACTAATTAGTAGAAATATTATATTGAACCCCAGGGCTCGAAGTGGGCCGGTATGGCATACGGCATCTCTTCTGCGGCTAAGCCAGTACAAAAATCACAGGGCTTAGCGCCATACCGTCACCTTAAAATGCCCTGTTGAACCCACATATATATTCTCACTCATCTCAAGATATATCCCATATTATTCTCTCAGATCTTTACAGGGTCTACAGCTCTCTGCTACACTAAACAGATACTTTGATTGCTGGTTACAGGACTTCTGGGCTGCACTCCTTTAAACTTTTAAGCTCTCCCTAAAAACTCTGCTGTTCAGACAAGCTTCCCAATTTCCTCAACCTAATCAACCTTTTGTACCCTACTTATTACTAATCTACCTCTCATTTCACTTTTTCTGTTCCAAAACGGCACAAACTTGGGACACTTTTACCATACAACATCACCCTCATTTCTGCTGTGCGACTAGATCACTAAGCTAATTTTATCTTACAACCTGACTGGTCTATTGTATAATATATAGCATCTACTCCTATGTATAAATCACAAATCTTATATAGAGCGTAAGCTTGTAGACAGAGCCCACTTCCCCACCCATTCTGTCTGTTTCCTTTCAGTCATGTCTCAATAATTGTTGAAATTGTAAAGGATACATCTGATGGTGTTATATAAAAATGTTAATAAATAAAAAATAAGCCACCTGCCAGACTTTTTCGATAAGGTGGTCCCAACTCTAAACATTGAAGCTAATACATGCTGATATATTGTGTGTTCATATAAATAGGCAGCTCGTCTGAAGACAAACCAAGGGACCCGTCTTTAAAGGTTATGCGACAGCTCTACAGACAATTATCCTAGCCTTTACTGTGTGATTACCATATATCCACCTGCCCTCTGTGCATATACACATCATAGATTCTCAAGATCCAGGCTTCCATGCCTGAAGCCTCTCGGGCATTGTTGCAGCACAACCTGCCATGCGTATAGAGAAGCTTCAGTCATGGAAACCTGGATCTTGAGAATGATGAAAATCCTTTGGTCACTTGTACGTAGTAGCAATATTCGTGATTTTCTGCACTCAGTCCGTTAGAATACTGCGGATACCTAGTCTTGGACCTCGGCAACTGCTCTCAAGCTCCAAGCACAGCAGATTCTTCTGGATCCCTAGTCGGGTATCATGCATAAAGTTAGTCTTAAACTAAATATATACTACTACTGTGCGATGACTGTTTCATGATCCTATATTTATGTTCTCATTAGAATTAATGCAAGTTCACAAAATCTCTATCAGGTCAAGATAACTATTCTCAATCTATGTATGTATATATATATATATAT
>JABWIB010001188.1:6123-21222 GCA_016617825.1 Platyplectrum ornatum
AATATATAGGTGGGAATATATCGCTGGGAATTTATCACTGGTACTATAAAGCTGGGAATATATAGGTGGGGATATGTTGGTGGGAATTTTTTCCAGGTATTTTCTCTGTGGGCTGATCCAGTTAAGTTACACCTTTTCTAAGGTACAAGTGTTGAGCAAATTGTTTTACAATCTGAGGGGTTTGCACATAGATCTCACAAATAGCGCTATGTTTCATCTGTACATTAGAGTTGTATTGGGAAACATCATCTTTCAACTCTAATTTTTCTTTCATAGTTAATACTTTTCCCCTGTGCAGGTCATTGTTGAGTTTTGGCCAGGTCTACACCAGGGCCAGATTAACAATTGGGCAAATGGGACTATAGCCCCAGGCCTCCATCTAAAAAAGGCCCACACATACAGTCAATCTTCAAACCTCAAATTGAAATGCATGAGGATGGCTGTGAGACATCCTACCTCCTGCACAGCAGCACAACACTGCCATGCACTAAGTGTGATCATGTAGAATGTAGTTTGATGAAGTGTAATGAATGTGTCCACATGTAATACATGGGACTACATTACTAAGGCCAGTTATACTTCTGTGATTGTGTTGGACTATATATGCTCTCCTACTTACCCTTGTTACCATTTCTCGATGTAAAACATGTCAATAAAACAGTTATATATAGTATACTTATTGCTTCCATTATTGTACTAGGGTCGGGTCTTCATGATGACATTTGTTTTGGGGCACTTGTGTCATGGTAACAAGTTCAAGCTTGCAGCACCCAACCAGCTTAGTTGGAACAGTAAGTCTGATTCATTTCCATGATTCCTCTCATTATACAATAGTGATGAGGGCATTTTAAACCTACACAAAGAGGGAGGAAAACAATAAAGCAATCATCTGTAAGTATAGTATTTTCCCTCTCTACTTAATAAAGGGACCCCATTAGCTCCTAGGCAGGGGTTGATTATATATCTATGCACATGCAACCCGAAGCTTTCCAGCTGCTGTGGAGAAACAGCTGCAAAACCACAGTCTGTAGCATTCAGCTGTATTCTCACTGGGTTACATTAGTTCCTGTTACCAAGCTACCCACACAATTTAAAATGTGTTGTAATTTAATATATTTAGCGTCATCCCAGAGAGATCCCCATTCCTGCTGTAGATTTCTGCCCTAGTCTGAAATTGTAGATTTTGGGCAAAGCAATGCACAGGGGTCTTTATCCACTCATTTATAGGAATAAAATAAGTGATGTTCCCATTACCAGAATCCAATGGTTGTAACGTGACATTCCTGCCCTTTAAAGAAAGGTCATTTGTAACTCGCCATGCTCTCTATCAAGCCCAAATAATGGAAACTGAGGTTAGCTGTACACTGAGAGCTGTGTGATAGCAATCAGAAGGATTTGTTTAGCTGGGATGTCTCTGACTACTTCTAACCTCACTGATTACCTTTATAACACAAGTTAGTTATAAACCTTCAGATTTTGTAGCTATTGTAAAATAAAGGGAGCTAAAACCATTCTTTGCGTGGCTCCCCACTGAATGATTGTCTTAATGGGGCCGATTCAATCCCAAGCGAAGACGCGAAGTGCGCTTTTTCCCGTCTATTACGGGACTGAAACATCGCGTTTTTTTGTACGCACCTCTATGAGGTGCGAACGAAAAAACGCGAGATTTCCTGCCTTACGCAAATAGTGTAAGGCAGAAATCTTCGCGCGAAGGGGGATTGAATTGGCCCCAATGTAACATGTCTGAGAATTGGAGAGGATTGGAGAGAATTGGAGAGGATTGGAGGAAGCCAATGGTAACCAAGGTTACAAATATACAATAACAGCTACTAGAAGAAAAACATATCTTAATAGTATTGTTCACAATCAAATATAAATACAGTAGTTCCAAGCAGAATTACTATAAATGACCATGGTTCTGAGAAATGAAACAGTTAAACTAATCCAATATAATAACCAGAGACCAGCCATTTTCATTTAAAACAATTAAACCTGATGGGTTAGACTTAGCTGATAGACTTCTTGACACTGGTCCTTGCTTCAGATTTTTGTAAAGTAATAACCACTGAAGATCATTTCTGTTGTACTCATCAGATCTGTTCTGTTATCTGATCCCCATTGCCATTTTGTTTTGCTGTTATCTGCCCTTCATTGCCATTGTGTTTCCAAACAAGTGTATTGGCCAATACGCTATGGTGTCTTTAAGAAGTTTTAGAAATGCGTTGTAATCTCTGTCATAAACACTTTCTGCCACATAAATTCACATTGGTATGAATCCAACATGTCCAATGGGTTTTTGTTCTTAAATTTCGCCTTTTCTCTCATGGATTCCACTAAAGTTCAGATAATGATTAGAAAAACAGCTGCGCAAACAACTCTGATGTCATTATTCTAGTTTACACCAGTTCTATTCTTTATATGCAGTTCATGCTTACAAGACAAAAGAGTTGTGTACTTGTGACTCCAAGAATACAAAAACAACTTAGCTCTTGTGATGTCAAATTTAGAATCTGTGAACCACATTTTGGAATGTAAAGGTATTCCTTTACTGACCTGAAGAGCAGTTTCCTTGCACATATAAAATTTCTTTGTCTTGTAGGAAATATATGGTTGCTTCTCTTTAATCGTTGTTAATAACTCAAATTCATTATTCAAGTGTAAAAATAATGAATCATCGGTATTACGAGTACAAACCAAAACTCTCTTCACACCTGCAAACACTACCCCGTTCTGTTTCTAGACTTATATATCTTACTATATCTCCCAGTCCGAACAGTCAAAAAGTGCCCCATTTGTTTTTATTTCTTTATTTAACTTTTCACAACAAGACAAACATAGACATACACAAAACAGAATACCATGAGAAAACACAGAGCGCTTCTTATGTAAACAAGGGGGAAGAACCCCCAGCTCAACACAGCTGTGAATCATAATGTGGGAGCGTAAGCTAACAGGCACATAGGGGTCCGGGCAGCAACACCATTGCAGGTGGGGAAACAAAGGGAGATGGGGAGGGTAACACCACAGGGGAGAAGGGGGAGTTAGGAGGCAGGGGGAGAGCCTAGAGCACATGAGATCACCCCCAGCCAGAGGCATCGCATGGTAAAGGAACCTAACCCCCCAGGTCTTGTGGAACGATGGGACAGTGTTATTCAGCAAGCAGTTATAGATTCCATATATGAAATTAGAGTTTGTTGAAATAGACTGAGCAAGAGGGAGCCCACCTCCCCACAGTCACGGCAACAAAGCCGAGAAGTAGATGGGAAAATACAGTGCAGCTTAACCGGGTCCAAGAACTCCCTGAAGTACCCGAATACCTACATTGATCAATGCTTTCGCTATGCGGGTTCGGATATCCTCCCAGTCCTCGTCCTCCAGCAACTCCCCTAGGTCTTTCTCCCAGAGTTGTTCATGAGGTTCCTGCACCAACAATTGTGACAGCAGAAGAAGGCAGTAGAGGTCAGAGATCAGGCCCAGTATAATGACCCCCAGTATACCCCTGTAAAATAAAGAGACCCCAGTCTTACCTGTTTCCATCCTCTGTGGTGCGCTCTCCAGTCTATGAATGGGGCTGACGTGACCTCAGGACACGTCAGCGCCACGCGTGGTTGCCGCAGTCTATCCCATGGTTAGCGCCACCATGTTATGTCCCTAGACTGCATTTTCCTGTTCCACCTTTAGGGGCATTTACAGACCTGCTGTCAGCTGTCATCATTAGACCTGCCCCTAGAGGTCACTGTTGTACTCTCCCTCTGCTATTACTGCTGGTTCATTATCCTCTGCACCTATGGCCTTGCCTTATATATTCTGTCCCTCCCAGACACAGGTGCGGGTCATTCTTCATTCTCCTTCCTGTCAACCCTTGTCTCAGCCCTCTGCTCTCAGCCCTTGTCTCAGCCCTCTGCTCTTTATTTATTATTTGTATGTCCCATTTTGTGTTGATTTCTGTTGTAGTTATTCTGTTTATATCTGTTTACAATAAACCTGTCTTTACCCTGCCTGTGTCTCCCCTTGGTTTCTTAACACACCAGAAGCCACAACCAGCCCCAACACCGACCGCCCTGTGCACCCCTATCCCATCTCCCCTGGATAAAACATATATATAAAAAAAAATCATTTTTTTTTAAAAAAAAGCAATCCAGATCACCATGTTAAGCAGCCAAAGTGGGCCGCGCCAGGCCCTATGTACACAATTAGGTTGACTAGCGGGTGATCCGGCTCTGGGGAGGGGCACCGGTATCGGGAGGGTCTGAAATAGGTATAGAAGCCGGGGATCAGCTGCATAAAGCACTAGGAAAGACGATCAAACACCTTTTTGACTTACAAAGAAAGCACTACTGCAGGCAGGCAGGTGAGATTGACATGATGGATAAGATTGATTGTGTGCCGTGTGTTATCAGCTGCCTCTTCAGGATGAACCCAACCTGGTCCAGATCGACAGGAGAAGGAAGAACATGTTTCAACCGTACTGCTAACACTTTAGTAAACAGTTTAAGGTCTGTGTTGAGGAGGGGGATAGGGTGGTAATTTGAAATGACAGTATGATCTCTACCCGGTTTAGGGATGACAATGATCCAGGAGCGAATAGACTCGTGCAGGAGGTGGCCCCCTGGAGAATATGCGCAAACAGAGCTGTGAGACATGGCAATAAGAGGCCGGGAAAAGATTTGTAATAGGATGCAGGGGATCCATAGTGGTGGGCAGGCAAAGGGAATCCAGATTATAGAGCTGACAATGGTAAGATTGAAATATCTGATTAACATCTCTGGGATCATGGAGTAAGGTACCAGTGGGATCCCTGGGATTGAGATTCATTCAGACTCCAGTGTGTTCTAGTTTGGGGAGTGAGTCCCAGAGGTGTTAGGGATTATAGCAGCCAACACCAAAGACTGGGTGAGCACGACACAGTTGAGCCAGAGGTCAATGTGAGAGTATTAACGATGGGGATGTGAATTATAGGTATAATCTATAGTGGTAGTGGTAGGATGCAGCATACGCCAGGAATCTAATAGGCCGGACACCACTTGGATTTAGATCTAATCCACCCTCAGGCATTTAATGCCCTTGATTATTGATATTACAGGGATCTTAATACATAAGCACAATTGTGATATTTAATAAACATAGTATGATGCACTAGCATTAGTATTTAACCCTCTTTTTTCAGTGTTTTGTTACACTGATAGGATATTAGTTTTTTGTAACATTTTTCGTCAAATTATCTTTTTAATGAATGCCAATAAAGGTTTATATTTTTAAGATTTGTTTATTTCTATTAAATTTGCTTTGAGTCTCCCACATATAGGCACTTGTTATATTCCATGTGAAATACTCTTGGTTCAAAAAAGACAAAAGTATTATAGAAGTGATACCTTTATTGGCTAACCAGAAAAATCTTTATATAAATGCTAGCTGTCGGAACCCAGAGGCTCCTTCATCAGGCAACATACAAATGAATGACTGAGAAACAAGTATTTTGGAATTTCATTTGATTGATAGTTACATATCGCCTAGGTTGCACCTCCCGTAAACTAGTAGGGGGCTTAGCAAATACACAAACACATTTGTATAGTGCCAGGTCCCATTCCCTCTCTATATTCCCTTTTCCTTTATTGTAGTCAAAGTGAGCTATATCTCCACTGCCATCTATAGGAGGTAGTGTTCTTCTTCAAGTGAAATGCATGCTCAGTCAGATTCAGGTCAGGTGAATGACTTGGCCATTGCATAACATTCCACTTTTAACCTTAGCTTGGGGTCATTGTCCATCTGCACTGTAAAGCGATGTGCAATGAGTTCTGAAGCATTTGACTGAATATGAGCAGATAATATTGCCCAAAACAATTCAAAATTCATCCTGCTGCTTTTGTCAGCAGTCACATAATCAATAAATACAAGGGAACCAGTTCCATTTGCAGCCATACACGCCCAAAACACTGACACTATCACCACCATGCTTCACTGATGAGGTGGTGTGTTTTGAATCATGAAAGGTTCCTTTCCTTCTGCATACACTTCTCTTCCCATCACTCTAATACAAGTTGACCTTTGTCTCATCTGTCCACACCATGTTGTTCACAAACTGTAATAGGTTTTGTTGATGTTTTTGGCTCACCAATGGTTTACATGTGTTGAACCCTCTATATTCACTCTTGTGTACTGAGTCTACTCTTTATTGTTGACTTTGACACATATACACATACCTCCTGGAGAGTTCTTGATATTGCCATCTGTTGTGAAGGGGTTTCTCTTTACCAGGAAATCTATTCTTCTTTCAGCCGCCGCTGTTGTTTTATGTGGTCTTCCTGGTTCTTTCTTTTTATGAATGTTCCAAACAGTTGATTTTGCCACATCTAATGTTATTGCTATCTCTGAGATAAGTTTGTTTTGATTTTTCAGACTAATGATGGCTTCACTGATAGTGACAACTCTTTGTGCAAATTTCACATTTAGAATCAACTCCAGATTTCTTACCTACTTAATTAATGAAGAAATAATGAGGGAATAGACCACACCTGTCAATGAAATAGCTTTTGAGTCGATAGAATAATTTTGGTCCTTGGAGGTACAGTGGAGGCACATAGAAACAATTATTGCAATTTTAACACCAATCACCTGATTTGGATGTAAATACCATCAAATACCCTTAAAGCTGATTGTCTACACTTAAAGCACATCTTGTTTGTTTTATTTCAAATCCATTGTGGTGGTGTATTAAGCCCAAAATATGAAAATTGTGCCAATGGGTCGGATCCAGGCTCCCTTGTGGCCATACAGTTCCACACTAAACCATCCCCAAAGCAACCTTTGAAATACCCCACCCCTCTCACCTAGCATCATGTTGGTGGGTGGGGGATGTGTGGACAGTTCCGGCCAGGGGGGGCAGAACAACAAGGGCACAGAACATCGAGCACATCTGTTGCGCTCATGTCTGGTAATGTGAGTGAGGGTATGTGCTGATAGACTGTGATGTTGCGCTAACCCTGCCCACTTTTGTTTAGGCCCCATCTACCAATAATAATCACACCCATGGATTATATAAAATTTTGTTAGCCGACTTCCCTTTAGCTATATAGCCAGTTTCCATGATGATTAATGGTGTGTGGAATGTAGGAGTCTTTTTTTATCATTTAATCATTTAGACATTCTTATTCTCAGTTTTTTGCAGAATATTTGGTTTTTAAATATTGTTAAAAAGCTTTTATTACATTTTGAAAAAGGTTTACTAAACAAGCATCTAGGCTCATAGATTACCAATGGGTCCCTGTAAAACAGCAGAGAAGGATAAAGATATTTGATGAGCCTGCTGGTGAAGACTCGATGTAAGTGATATGGGGTAAGTGTACTGATTTATGAAACTGTGTTTTCAGTAATCCGACAATTTTTCCTCTATTTGTTATAGAATATAAACACAATGAAATGTTGGTATTGAGATAGTAGAATGTTAAAGAAGAAATGTAATGTTAACAAGGTTGTGACATTACAATGCATTAACTTTGTACATACAAATTTTACAATATTTTTGTAAAACAAAAAACAAACAGGTCGGTTATCAAAAGAACTTGACAAAATGTCAGTAATTACATTTTTACAAAATGATTGTAACAATGCAATGCTACGGTTGTGGCTAACTGGTTTGCGAAGTCTAAATAAGAGACCAAGATAAACAGATGCTGAAAACAAACAACACAAAGCAGATGTTTTTCTCTCCATATATATCTTAGGGACACTTGTTGGATATCAAAACTGGATAGTATTTCCCAATACAAACCCAACATTCTCCCTGAAGTTCCAAAACACATTTGTAAGGCACCTGTGAGAAATACACCTCACTTCATATACTAAACCAGTGATTACCTCAGATTGAAGTGTTTTATTTGCACAGTTATGAGTTTTGACATCGATAGCAGAGCACCAACGATTGCTGGCCCACTCTGCTGAATGCGTCCAACTGCTCATTGTATTTACATCTGAAGGGGAGGAAAATGGGGTTACATATGGGAAGAGCTCTAGCATACTATCAATCCTAAAGTAGATAAAATATATGGTAAAAAAAATTGACTTGGAAAAAACACTGTGGGGAGAGCCGTCGTTTAGTCGAAATCGGCGGCTTACAGCAGAAAGTCTTCCAGGTAAAGCCGGTGTGCTGAGAGAAGGGGAGGTCACCTAAAAAGACTGTGATCGTAATGATCACATGTCTTTTTAGGCCAATCCCCTCCCCTCATACGCGCTGGAGCCGGCATGCCTTCAGTTTGCTTTAAGAAAGCCGGCGAAAAACCTCCTTTGCCGCCGCTCCTCAGGCGCCGTTTTGAAAAGGCATCGTTCAGATTGCCTTCAAATGGCGCCTTTTACACTAGGGCCGTCGTTTTCGCTGAAAATGACGGCTTTATTTGGCAATGTGAACGGGGTATAACATACTGAAAAAATCCATAGAAGAATTAATCTTACCTAACCCATGAGATGATCACTGAAGAGTATATTCAATGTATTGTGTTTAAATGCTACTAGACAGGTTCTTTTTCCCTATTATACTAAGGAACTAGTAGTGACTTTAGAGTTGTTGTTGAGTGTTTTTCACATGTAATGATTCACTAGAATAATAGTATGAATTACTTTCCACTCTTAAGTTTACCTAGGCTGTAATCTAAACAATCTATACTAACTATCTTGTCTTATTTGTTAAAATAAAGAAATTATTATTTTTACCTATATCAAGAATATTCTAATTTTTAAGTTTCTAGCTAGGTGCAGCCTTTTACCAAACACTTATTTATAATGTATGTGGGTGTAATACACAAGCCAGAATTCTCCTCCTCCTCAGATATTTGTCTGTAATACATTGCCTCTGCTGCAGCCATCCATTCAGCTGACCTCCCACTGCCAGTCCTTCTCCCAGCCGCAGATGATCTTCTTATACTATGTTTTCACCTTCACAACTCTCTATTTAAATCTCTATTTATCCTTTATTATTTTCTATTTCAGCACTATTTCCCTATGCTCCTGTTCTGCTTCACTTCCTACACTGCCTCTTCCAACTGCTGATCCTTCACTCCTATAAATAACCTCCCTTCATGCTTCTTCTAGCACCTTCACCCACATATGGCTGACTTACCAGCCAATCAGCAACTGTCTGCCCAATCTCTACACTGCCCGGCCACACCCTCCTTACGGTTTTTACCACGCCCACACAGTAGCCTGCACACCACAACCTGTCCCTCTACTCCTGCACCCAACACTTAGGGGTACTACACCTGCATGTGCAGTTATTGTCATTCTGGGGCTTCGCAGGATAGGTAAGTAACGGTAAATCCTCCAGTCGAAGTAGCCAGACTTGTAGCGAGGAGATGTGATCCTGGCTACCCTAAATATTGATCAGAGAATGAATCCCTACATGCTGTAATGATATACCTAATGCAACAGCACCACCCAGCAATATTGTAACACACTACAATATGAAAATATTTTCCCAAACAGCTTCAGCAATTCAGGTTCATGTACTTATATAAAGCACACCTTGTACACATGAGCTGTGAGCTGTTAATATACTATGTAAATCCATATTGGCATCAAAAATTAAAAGTAAGTGAAATTGATTTAACACTTAACACACCTTAAGTTCGGCACATTGTAAGTTATCCAGAAATTGGAAGACAAAATCTGTCCTGGATTTGCGTATTACCTTTAATAAGGTAATACACAACTTAACTCAATTCACAGAGTAGCACAAAACAACTCAAATATTCCTTGTTATTACAAACATTGCATTTGCATTTCTTGTGTGCGTGCTGAACCTTTTTCTTTGGCATTGAGTGAGTGTTTCGCTGAATGATTTCATAATGCTGCTTGGAAATTATGTGTGCCTTATAAATACATGTTATTATTAATATAATAATAATAATAAAACTGCACATGGTCAAAAGTGAAACTCTAGCTGTCTCTGCTTGCATCCTGAAGAGCTTGTTGTTGGTTGGTAGGGTCGCCGATTATATGATTTTAATGGACTCGAACCAAAATGACTCTGTCCCTGTTCTGTGCAGGCCACTCATAAGAATGGTGGCATTCAACTCCCAAATGTTATTGTTATGTAATGTTATGTTAAATATTATTTGCAAACTGTGCTATTATTAATTGTGTTACTTACTGTCTCATCTGAGGCGCCTTATTGAGGCTTTCTTCTAACCACCCAACTCTAAATAAGTAGTCTTATAATTCGTTTCTCCCAAATGTTGCTGCTTTTGGTAATGCTGTGCTCTTTCATCATGCGTCAGAGTATAACACTTGTATGTTAATATTCACTTGGAATGGAACGCTTCTACATATCCCCAAATCTAAAATACCACAATTATTTCTCTCCAACATTCTCTTTGCAGACACGTACATGGACCAGAATCCTCACATATCGCTAAATACTTTTCCTGGTTCTTCTTTGTTTGACATCCTCTTCTTTTACCCACCTACCTGGGTACATTGCCACCATTACATTACTGGTACCCCACACAGGATGGGTGGTTTTATCCATTGCATTTGCTTACACATTTTTGAGCTTACTCTGAATTTTTAACTTAGCACACTGGAGAACTCATCACGTTTTTATTTTATGTTTTGTTAATATTTAGCACATGTGTTACTTTTGTCAATCCTCTCCTGGACTATTTTTGTACACATGTCCCTCTTGCCATTGCTTATAATGTGTTACTTAGTGATGAAGTCCTTTCTACTGCATTTTGAGTGTTGACTTATATTTTTTACTCTACCTGCCTACTTTGTTTCCAAAAGTAACTTTATTGGTAGTAGACATTGTAACCTATGTTGGATTGATCTGTACATCTTATTTTGCTTATGTCTTGCTCTGTCTTAATTTCTGTATTTTTGAGTATTGTTATTTTGTAAAAGTCTCAACAAAATGTTCTTCTAAAAAAAAAAAATAGATAAATAAGTAAAAAGTTAGGGGCATGGCATGCCCCATGGGTCTCGCATTACCTCCATACATTTATTCATCATCCATTATTGGATAACGAAAACTATATGGGAATAGATCACTGGAATATCAAAGAGGAGCATATAATGTAGGAAAATGTACAACAGATTCATTTCTGTTCACAGAGTAAAATGTAAAAATGTTACCATACAGTGCTATAAACACAGTGCTATATGTCCCTCTTGTTGCCATGCCCACCAGTCATCCCATTGATGGACAAAGCTGTCTGTGATTGAGCAATGGTCCATGTTTTCCAGGTCTCTGCACTGGAGCAGAGGTGTGTTCATAACTAACAGACATATATTGAAAGATCCACAGTTGGTAGTAATTATCTCAAATGTGATTTTTTGATGTAACATTGAAACATTGTCCATTGGTAGATCACGAGGACAGGTTTCATTATCCCTGATCTAGTCCCTCCCCATAACTGTGAACAGGTGCAGTCAGCATAAATCAGGCCAAACACAGCTCACACTGTAACATTTAAATCTTCCCACACACCTACCATAATTCTGCTTACAAACATCTGGATTCGGGCTGCAAACATAATATCATTCTACCTGGCCCACCTAAATTACACTAGGTGAGCAGGGGAGAAGGTCAGTGTCGGACTGGGGTACCTTGGGCCCACCAGAGGAAATCATTCTTGGGGCCCGCCCCCAGTTATGAAAAAATAATGCTAGGTCCTGGGGCCCACTGGAGGATTCTCCTGTTCTCTGGTGGGCCAGTCCGACGTTGGAGAAGGTGCACTAGGAATTCCGATTATAGTAAACTTGTCCTATAGGAGGATCAAAATAGTGTAAGCTGTGTTCTTCAGCACTGAGGAAAGGAAAAAAACCACTGTGGATCAAAACAAATGAATAATGGAGCCGGTACACATGGCTGCCCCCAGACATGATGAGTAATACAGAGAAAGGCTTTGCTATGCTTTCTCTGCAGATCTGTTATTATGGAGAGATATTTAACTTGTCACTAGTTAGAGAATTAGAATGTTGACAATGATACAGACAAGACCTTAATGTCAACTTTCCTTGTCAACACATACAAAATAAAGAAATACATTTTGTCCATTGGATACCAGGTCAATTTCTTTATGGTCAACATTTGCTTAAATGTTTAAATTGTTTAAATTGACATTATTTTGTTCTTCAGCTCTGTTCCTCATTTCTTTCCTGTATCCTACTTGTCTACTCTGTGTTCTGATTCTCTGATGCCCATGTTGAACAGTACAGTATGAATCTAGCTGATAATTGTTAACATATCCACACTATTGTATAGAGTTAATGTCAACATGTTAAAGCTTTCAAGCATTTAGTGCTACCAAAATAACTGTCAGTCTTAGAACTATCTGAGTTTGTTACACGTGTATTAATGACACGGGGGCTGATCCTGAGTAGCGCATTGCGCATGGTTTGGCACACTATTTTAGCGTTTTTTTTCCAACTGCGCATGCGCGCACAAAGTTAAATCGCACGCTATTGATGTGCGCATTAGGGCCTGCATGCCTCTGCACCTAAACTGCGGATTGAAGCTTGCGCATTGCACTTCGGTTTTTTGAGCTTTTTTGCACGCAAATCACTGTTGCATTTTTTGGCCAAAAAAACGCAACGCTGGATGAGTAGCACAGCGCATCCACACAGAAACTGCACATGCGCTGCGCCAAATTTCTGAATCAGCTCCATGGTCTGACTAATGTAACCAGGTTTTTTTTAGTCTTTTACTATATATTGATATTTAAGTGATCTTCCTAATTAAGTTGTACATTATGCAAACAAGCTGCTCATTATTCTTGTATGGTAATTTAAAAACTGTAAATCAATTAATTAATGAAAATGCTACTCATTTCCCCTGTTAACAACACAAATTAATGAATTATAGACAAGAGCAAGCAATTTCTGTACTTAATTATATTTTTCATCCGAAAAATAATGTATCTCTGATTCACTGCCAAAGGGGACCCTTGGTAGTAATGCAGATTTGGATGTGAATTTCAAAGAGTTTTAATGGTGACTGTATGTATACTGTATAAATGGTTCATTTGGATAGGTTGGACTAATAACGCATAAAAATGACAAGACCTTAATTACAAAATTTGTCCATACATGATTTATTAATGTATTGATTGAAATCACATTAATATTAATGTCTCTTTTGGGAACAATTGGCAAAATGTTTGCACAGAAACAGAGATGTAAAAAAAACAGAGGGGAAGGGGAAGGGATCAACAGGGCATACATGGCATAGCATACAGGGCATGAACCAGACAACAATGCAGTAGAAATCAATACAATACAATTTTACAATATACAATAAAAGCCCTATCTTCTGCTGTATAACACAACTGTCACACTGCCCTACCTGCTACAGACACCCAAACTGCCACTCTGTCCTACCTGTCCCAGACGCCCCAGCTGTCACTCTGCCCTACCTGCTCCCTACCTGCCCTATATGCTACGGACACCCCAACTGCCACTCTGCCCTATCTGCTACAGACACCTCAACTGCCACTCTGCCCTCCCTATCTGCTCCCAGGCACCTCAACTGCCACTTTGCTCTATATGCTACAGACACCTCAACTGCCACTCTGCCCTATCTGCTACAGACATCTCAACTGCCACTGTGCCCTATCTGCTACAGACACCTCAACTACCACTCTGCCCTGTCTGCTCCCAGACACCTCAACTGCCACTCTGCCCTGTCTGCTCCCAGACACCCCAACTGCCACTCTGCCCTATCTGCTACAGACACCTCAACTGCCACTCTGCCCTCCCTATCTGCTCCCAGGCACTTCAACTGCCACTTTGCTCTATATGCTACAGACACCTCAACTACCACTCTGCCCTATCTGCTACAGACATCTCAACTGCGACTGTGCCCTATGTGCTACAGACACCTCAACTACCACTCTGCCCTGTCTGCTCCCAGACACCTCAACTGCCACTCTGCCCTATCTGCTACCAGGCACCTCAACTGCCACTTTGTGGACTGTCAGGAGACTAGAGATAATAATTATAGGTGAAAAGATTCTGCTTGTGGAGGACACATATATAACTGTCTCCTTGGTGTCTAACTACAATAAACAGCAATGTATCAACGGATAAATTAATTTCATAGCTCTGCAAGATAAAGTAACCATCATCTGTTTTTTCCTAGTCTGTCATGCTGGACCTGAATCAGATTGGCGACGCCACTATTGCTATTCTGTCACACCGCAATCTTGCATGGTGACAGTTTAAACAGGGTCGGAAGGGGTTAAAAGAAAATAAAAATGTTTTCTTACTTTAAAAAAAAAACTATATTTTTTAAAATTTTACTATAAATGATTCATCCGGAGCCTCTGCGTTTTTCAGCTTAGCACAGGGATGGGGGGCATATGGACTGCACCTCTCCTTGCGCACAATTCAGAGCTGCGCTTTTGTCCGCTCACTGTGGCCGCCAGGTCTTACTCACCCAAACAGATGCTGCATAATTTCATTATTTTAGGAAACAAAGTTATATGACTGAAAGATTGGTATCTCTGGACCTGGCCTACACAATAATTGGCTGATTGATCCAATTACCTTTCCATGCCTAGCAAGAACCAATTTGTCAGGAACCCAGACAAAGAGGTCCTTAAATGTACTTATGAGCATTCGCATAAACGATTATCGCTGCCAGCAGGAGGTGGCAGATAATCAGGACATTTTCCCTGGAGAAAAATGTCCTTATTATCACCACCACTCACTGATCACTGGGGAAAATGTCTTGATTATCACCACCACTCACTGATCACTGAGGAAAATGTCTTGATTATCACCACCACTCACTGATCACTGAGGAAAATGTCCTGATTGTCACCACCACTGTTAGGTCCCTGGACTGGCTGTTCTCTGTCTCACCTCTAGGGGTATTTGCAGACTGTCATTACCATGATCTGCCCCTAGAGGTCACTGTTATCCTGGTGGCTGGCTGGGCTAATTATCACTCGCACCTGTTTATATATTCCCTCCTTGCCAGAAACAGGTGCGGGTCATTCTCTCCTTTCATTCACTATCATGTTGCTGTGTTCTGTCTCCAGTGCATGTCTTCCTGTAGCTGTAGTCCTGCAGTTGTGCTCTGTCTCCAGTGTATGTATTCCTGCTGTG
>JABWIB010001188.1:23112-33359 GCA_016617825.1 Platyplectrum ornatum
GAAAGGGGTGCAGACGGGGAAAGGGGTGCACTTGCCAGCATACACTGTAAGCCATAAACAGATAAAATGTGCTGTTTCTGTGTATCTCTAAACAGCTCTAGTGTTACAGGTTGCCAGTGTATATGTATGTATGTATGTATGTATGTATGTATGTATGTATGTGTGTGAGTGTGTGTGTGACTGAGAGCTGCCTGGTGTTAAAGCCAGTCAGAGTATGTCACATAAGGAACAGCAGCTTTAACACCAGGCAGTTCTTACTCACTCATACACATACACACACTACATACATACACACATACATACCTATACATACTATACACATACATAACATACATACATTACATACATACACACACACACATTACATACATACACACACACATAACATACATACATACATACATACATACATACACACACATAACATACATACATTACACACATACACACACACACACACACATTACATACATACATACATACATACATACATACATACATAACATACATACATTACATACATACACATACACACACACACATACATACATACATTACATACATACACACACATACATACACACACACACACACACATAACATACATATACACACATACATACATACATACATTACACACATACATACACACACACACACATAACATACATACATTACATACATACATACATACATACACACACACATACATACATACATACATACATACATACATACACACACACACATACATACATTACACACATACATACATACACACACATACATACATACATACATACATACATTACACACATACATACATACATTACACACATACATACATACATTACATACACACATACACAGCTAGTGAGACGCTGCTGGACTGCACTGTACTCTCCCCGTCACTGATCTCCTTCCTTACTCCGCCCTCCCAAGGGTGGGGGGGAGTGAGGGACCTCAGCGCTGGAGATGCCGAGCAGCCAGCAGAAAGAACCCTGAAAGAATGAGCGCTGTATGGGAGATTTAATGCGATCACTGGCCGGGCCCACATAGTGAATGGGGGCCCGCTGTGCCCACTAGCTGGTGCACCCTTTACACCAGCAATAGTTACGCCAGTGGGCAGCGTGGTTTGTTTTTTCCCGGGCCCCATAGCGGTCGCTATGGCTGCTACCTCGGTAGTTACGCCACTGGAAGAATGTATTTATTGATGTTACATAATAATAATAATGGATGTAATACAGTGGTTGAAATTTAGAGAAAATTAGATGAAAAATTGCATGTGGAGAGAATACTTGGGAAGAGTCGGGTGGGGATGGGGCAGAACTCTTCTGCTGACATAAAAAAACATCTGTGCATATCAACTATGTAGGAAAACATACATACCATCAGGAAAATGGGGCAAATAACCTCCTCCCCTTGTGCAGCCCAAGCTCTGACCATGCCCTGCCAGTTTCGTACCCTTAACAGGGATGAAATAGGGACCGTTGGGAGGTATGGGAGAAAGCATGAACCCCAGAGATGTCTACTTCTGGCATTTTACATTCACATGAAACGTGACATGCTTTTCTTTTGTTTGTTTAGAAAAAAAAATAAAAGAAAATACCTGTAAAAAAAAAGAAATAAATGAAATGAAAATACACTCACCCGTCTGATGTGTTCGCTGGGCACCACAGCAGTGCCCAGCACCTTCTCCTGTGCTGCGGCGTCTCTATCCTGCACGGAGAGAACGCTGTATATGTGTGACGCCGTCACGTATATACAGCGTCCTCTCCATGCAAGACGGAGAAGCCGCAGCACAGGGAGAAGGTGCTGGGCACCGCTGTGGTGCCCAGCGAACACATCAGACGGGTGAGTGTATTTTTATTTCATTTATTTCTTTTTTTTACAGGTATTTTTTTCTCTCCCCCATGGGAACGAAGTCGTTCCGTGGATGGCCTTCCCTAGGGAAAATCACCCCGTTTGTCGGTGCCGATTATCCACGGGAACGAAGTTGTTCCCGTGTATGGCCAGCTTAAGATGTTTATAATGTGTACATACATTTTGCCACTAGAGGGGGCTTAAGCATTGTCTAATGGACGAGATAGTGTCATGTTTTCCTTTATGAACGCCATTAGATGGCAGGCTTTCAGTATATGATAAGCAATACTGTGTAAATTATTATTATTCTGTTATATGGTTATTATTCTATAACAATGACTAATTATAGAAGTTTT
The DNA here is from genome assembly GCA_016617825.1 of Platyplectrum ornatum. Taxonomy (NCBI): domain Eukaryota; kingdom Metazoa; phylum Chordata; class Amphibia; order Anura; family Limnodynastidae; genus Platyplectrum; species Platyplectrum ornatum. The sequence goes on from JABWIB010001188.1 coordinate 25,332, forward strand.
TGTTTTAGGCATGTTTGGTGTTACTGTAGAGAAAACATCCCTAATATAATCAAAGCAAGTCTATAGCAGAGGCGTTTGAATAGAGTGAAGTAAGGTATGAAGTTTAGATATGCAATGGAATTCTTCATACAGTAGAATAAACATGTAAAATAAACATGAAAAGCACTACAAAAATCACCCTTGACTGTGGTAGATTTCAATTTGCATACGTTCCAGCTGGTTCCCATATCCAAATAAAAGACAAGGCCAGGCTAATATGAATATATTTGAACACTTTTGTATGCAAATATGAAAGTTTACTAATGTAAGCTTTCATCCTTATATATTAGTCATTCATAAGGGGGGTTAAGGGAAACAGCAGAGGGTGGCCTTTTAAAGAGCTTGGTACCGGAACATGCTTTTCCTTCTGGATGCTACGGCCTCCGGAACCGAAAATGGTGTTCCAAACGAGGCCCGTAATGACGCCATGTAGAGTGGAGGTGAAATGACACTAAATACAGTATGTTATGTAAAACAAACACTTGCATAAAAATGTTATCATTTCTATCAGAACTCTTTTGAGATATGTTCATTTGTGATTTAGGAGGTCATTTATAATTCACAATACCACTAGGACATGCAAAATAATTGTTTCTGCGATGTCTCGCAAAATTATTTAGTTCACGACTTTGCACAGGATGATGGGAACAATGTATTTATTAGCAATTGATGACAACATAAAGAAATCGAGATGAGTCTTTTAGATGCGTTTCTTGGTGAGTAGACGAGAACGTCCGGAAAAGATGAATAACGATTTATGAATTCAAACCTATGTGCCGCGATATGCTGAATGTGACACAATTATGCATAATATATGGCATAAACAAAAACATTTCTTCTGAAATGTAGCTGCGCTCAGTTTTAAAAATCAGAGATACAATCATTTTTCACGGTAAAAATATGAGCATTTAGGTCCGGATCCAGAATTTTACAAAACAGCAGAGCTTCAATCGCAAGGAGCAGAAAACAATCGCTGGCACACACTCCCCATTCGATCGATTGACTCTGTCAAACTCATTTCTTGGTCTTCTCTGCACTTTAATGTGAGGAATGGACAAAGCTTTCTGCACATCAACCGATTTAGATTTAGTTTGAGAAGAGGGTTGGTAGCTGTGTATGGAGGTGTTGCAGTCTTGTCGCCAGATGAGGAGAGATCTCTGATGAAGACATAATAGTTGTGGTAAATTATCCTGGACTTATTAGGGAAAACCTCAGGAGAAAGTAAAATTTTACAAAAATGCGGTTTATTGCACATAGATCCTGCCTTTTTCTTAGTTTCCATCTGATCTGACCTGCACTATGGTTATCTTTGAATTGTTTTCCTGTGTTCCTGTTCTGGAAAGTTCTGTGTTGGTGTTCTGTGTGTGTCATTGTTTTTCTGCTCCTGCATCTACCTAGATCACTGGTCCCCAACAGTGTGCCTAGGCTCCCTGGGGTGCCACAACGTCATTGTGGTGCCTTTGAATGTTTTTTCAGATGTGGTGGCACATAGCAAGTGTATAGTTATAAGCACATGTTTACTTCTTGTATAGCAGCTACACAAGATGTGGGGGCTGATCCAGAGTAGCGCTTCTATGTGGAATTTGCATCTTTTTGCTTGTGCTTTTAGTGTCTTTTTGAGCATGCGCGCACGTTGAAAAGTCGGCCGCTATATAGGGGCAGATCATCGACTCTGTCCATGTGCGTCTACTTATGTTTGAAGAATGAAAAATGTGCATGCCAGGATGTGTAAACTAGTTTTTGGGTGTGTTTAGACTAGTGATTACAAATGTGCATTGGGACTATTCAACACATCCAGCTCCTGCTAGGGATGGTGCAAGCCAATGTCCTTTGCTGAATGTCATCCTATTTTAAATATCTGCAGGAACGCTTCCCTGCCCTGTGCTTTGATATTGTGTTGCGTGTGTATAGTTGTGTGTCACATATTTTGTCAACATTTATGGCATATTTTACTTTATAAAGGCCGCACGTGCGGCCAGCCCGAGTGCCATCTGATTTGAGTTCACGTTCTCCAGTATGTAAAATGAAACTGAGAGCTTAAATCTGATTGGATGCTATGGGCAACATCCCCACTTTTCCACAGTTTAGTAAATTTAGGCCTTGGAGAAGCTAACAGGGTCAGAATGGGATTGGTCAGTGGTACCTGGCCTGATTCCACAATGGCTAAATTACTGATGCATTATACCATAGTGAAATCTAAAAGTCTGCTACAAATTACTATATTCAGGTTACATGCATATTTCTGTTATAGAGGTAGGAGCTACTCGTGCATTACTATTCTAATGATATAACTGATGCTAGTTACAGTATTCTAAATTATACACAAAAATAACTCTGAAGCTGGCCTTTGTTTTCAATATTTAGGAAGAGGGAGTCTTCCTAATATTAGACATTTTATTTGAGTACAATGGCCATGCATCGAATCACAAAGAGGAAAAGTTGTTCATTTTGGTATTCCTATAATATCTGTATGAGTTTATAATCATCTTAATAAGCACATGGATCATAAGAGACTGTTAGCGGGTGTTATAATTGTAATAATTACTGTGAAGTTCACGCTCTGGGTGGAAAAAGTTGAAAGGAAGATAATTTTATGAAGTTATTTAATAAAATATAGACGATAATATCATATCATGCAGAAAAGTCTGACCTTATCTGTGATGGAAAGATGATATGTTTGCTGTCCTGGAGGAAGAGTCCATTGCAATAGTTATAGTTCAATCTAAGGAATTGAATAATAATAATAATCATCACCATAACCAAATAAAGACATTTCCGTATATCAATTAGTGGGGATTACTTAAGAATCTTTATGCCAGATCAGAAACTGTTAGCATTATGCAATAATCAGATCAGGGTTCAAGACTCTCCTGGAGCTTCTCGAAGAATCCAGAATCAAATTTATCCCATCCCTAGTATACTATCCCTAGTAGTATGTGTATAAATATATATATATATATATATATATATATATATATATATATATATATATATACTGTATATATAATATGGCACATTGTAATGGATTACAGGTATTTCCATCATACATAACATACATTTGTATATTTTCATTAATAGTACTCTACCTACTTTTAATGGTCCTGTGAATAGTTAGGTGTTAACATGCTAAGGTACAGTTTCATTAAGTGTCCCTGTGGAACTGCTCTGTCCTATTGTAATGCTTTGTCTGTCCGCAGTAGGAGGAGCTGTGACAGCTGTAAGCTATGTGGGATATCCACCAGGTATTGGGATTACTGCAGATAAATAGGACAGGGACAACAAAGAACCTGTATGAACACAACAAGACAATCCAAGACAACAGCTGTTAAGAACAACTTCTTCTTTGTCTGGCACCCACCTGCTCTTCTACAAACACATGACAATGGATTTCAGGTTGCACACCTGTGCACTCTATACACATTAGGGAAATGAATGCTTAAGAGTATTTAATTAGCTACTTTCAAAAGGGAGGGACAAGGGGGACAGCTGTGACGGGCCCAAGCTTCAGGGAGGCACTGAGAGGAAACCCCAAAAAATCTGGGTGTACTGGGCCCCAAGATTTCTGTTGCTGACCCTGGGTTGGCTACACTACTAAGTGGCCTTCATAAAGTAAAGATGGAAAATAATGATGATTAGCACATTGCATCATTGTATTACTTATTGTTCTATGGTTTCATCAGACTTCTAATTTAGTGTTAGAACTACAGAGGCTATCCAGCAGGGATAAGCGCTGAACTGAGCACAGTGGTGTTTTGTAAATCCAAGGCCGGCACACACAATAGTTCAAAACCGGGAGGGTGGATGACACCACACCACCACGCCATTCACCATCAGGGGGCGCGGTGCTAGGTCTGCCTAGGGTGCCCGGAGACCTAGCACCGGCCCTGTGTAAATCAAAGCCATTACATCATTGGTTGCCATAGACAATAATGGCCATATTACTTCTTCTAGATGTTAGTTCCTAGGTACAGGTCATAGCAATGGTGAGGATGAAAATGTCAATTATGTGTGCTGTATTTTACTGTGGAGTAGTAATGGTAGTAAAAAGGACTTGCAGGATTGTAACCACAATTTATTGGAGCTATTGCAGTTTTTATACTGTTTGTGAATGAGAATGAATGCTTTCATACTTAATACTACACAAAATTGTGCTTTATTCACCATTGTCCAGTCACTATGTAAGAAATACATCATGGTGACTCAAGTTGCAGCACTTTACATAATTTGATACATGTTTGAACCCTGAATAAATATATAAAAGCGCAAAATAAGCCCTGTATATATTGTGTGTATATAAATATTTTGAAGCCCCCTTCCAAAATCCTGCTTTTGCCCCTGATTTACTACAGCTGTGGAAAAAAAACAACCTCTGATGAATGTGACATTGTAATGAAGTTGGATGCCTCATTGCATTCACAAATGTAACTTTGAACCCTGTTTTTTCTCTAGTCATGTCAGATCTTCAGGATTCCTCTCATTTGTGCATTTACGTATTTATAAATCTAGAAATCCTCCTATAACTGAGAGGACGTCTATAGCTGATCACTGTGACTGGATGGCCATTATGAGGGGGTTTTTTAAAGTTTTTTTTATGTTATGGTTTTAGTATTCTAATAGTTATTTGGCTAAGATATTTAATACCATCTCTAGTCCTGTAAATTTTCTTATGTAAGGTCATTTTATAAAAGCTTTCCTGAGGCAATGCATGACAATGTGAAACAAATCAGCATAGCATACAATGATGACCTTACTCGCAAATGTCTTCTTCTGTTCTGATAAAACTACTGTGGACATTATAATATAACCAGTGTATTGATGTAAGATTTTCTTTGGTTGGATTTATAGCAAACGTTCACAAATGTTCTAACACTTCTTTAATATTTAACACCACCCCACACAACCAAGTTGGAGTGTTATGCATTATTGAGTCTACTGATTACTTGACAATTCACACAGAACACACTACTGTATGCACACGCCATTATACATCTGTTTGTCTCCTTTACTGTTTCTTCATCATCTAATTTCACTCCCTATAAACCAATTCCTCTATTTACTAAATGGCAGGAATGAAAAAATAGAGATGCTGCCCATAACAACCAATCAGAATCTAGGTCCCAGTTTCCTTTTAGTTGCTATTTCATTTCGAGCAGTTTATTAAATCTGGGTCCAAAACTGGTTAAAAACCCCCAAAACCTCAAAACAACAGGAAAAAAAATAAGAAGTAGATAAGACTGGGGGCATCTGCTGCTATGCTACTATGCTACTATGTCCCCCTGGTGCCAGTAAGCTATATAACGCCGCAGGCAATTCATCTGTTCTCCTGCTGCCTCTATACTAGCAGGGGGACAGAGCATACGTATTATAGTTTTATCAGAGTTGGGCTGCAGAAAGGATTCTGGATCCCAATAATAATGTCAAGGGCGTAACTATAAAAGGCTGTGCCTCATAGCAAACATTTCATCCGGGCCCCCTTCCCTGCTCAAACCCCAAACAACTTACCTGCTTATGTCCTGATCATATTGTGTGCTGCGCTGGTTCTAAGTGGCGACATGACGACTGCGCTATGCACTTCTGGGTGAGGGTTCTGTAGAAGGGTTTCAGTCCCACTTAGTCCAGCCTGCAGATAGTCGGGACTACAGGGAGCACTATGGAACCTGCGGACCTCTTAGGATGGCGGGCCTCATAGCAATCTCTATGTCTGCTATGGCTGTAGATCCGACACTGAATAATGTCTATTCATGATTCTACCACCCAAGTTCTATTAAGAGCAACAAAATTATTTAACACCCCTTTCAATTCCCAACCCAGCAATGTTTAAGTTTCTTTGTTTCCACAGAAATAAATGTTTCTTAAGCCAGTGTTAAAAAAAAAGAATATCCTGTGCCTATCCGCATTAGTCTAGTATTATTGAAAGCAAGTGACCTATTTTATCACCTATTCTGAATGCAAGCCATTTTCACAGATACGTAGAGTTGCTTTCTTGCGGCCTCCGCACTGCAGACTACAATGTGCGAGCAGTGATATTAGAGACATCCTTCAGTGAGGCTTTCTTCAGCCTGCCTTTGGAACATGGAATCTGAGACATATTTTATTGAATGTTATGTATTTTTGAGTAGTGTAGATTGCTGAACAGGAGCTGACCTGCGCTAAACCCTTGTGTAATGACAGATCCCCATTATACTGACAACAAACGCTAAACAGAAATGACTTTTCTCCTGTTACTTTCCATTGTCAAAAGTCTCTCTAATATCATATTCACTATCCAAGAGGGAATATAAGAGGTTCACACAGTCAAAAATGCAAACAATGATTCTACTAATTTTGAACATGATGTGACTGATGATATTTTCAAGGAAACGCTGCATTTTTGTAAGGACATAGATAGGTATAAATGTAAGTGCCTAATGAATAGGAGAGATGCCACAAACAATGCCGTGCCTAAGAATGTCCAGACAATGCCATAATCACATGATTTTTTGAAGTGAACAAATGGGCCACTTCATATCTTTGGTGGACTGTCAAGTATGAGCTGGATATGAAATACATTTAAAGATAAAGGTTACATTACCACAGCCATTAACCAAGCCACTAACCACAGCCATAAAGACAGGGATACCCTATTACAATATAACAAACCCCAAAAAGACACTACTGACAATAAAATACTGTTCATTACACAAAACAGGCAAAACAAACCCTACAAAAACACTGGCGTATCTTGCCCGGTTTTTAGCACTGAAACTTATGCAAAACCCTACAGTACCAACAAACCAAACCAACAACCACCCTCATATCCATCTTAAATAAAAAATACAAAATGAAGACGTGTGTATGAATGATGTATATTGTAAATATGAACTTACCTTTTGGTGACCTGTCCTGGGTTTTAATGTTTTTAAGACTTTAGAGCTGGGGGAACATGTTTGTTTGTATAGTCTGCAAGGACATACATCTTGGACAACCATGCTAGGGTCAAACACCTCACTTCTTTGGTGAGTGCCTCGAAAGGGGGAAGACTTGGTATAGGGATAAAAAAAGGAACTGCCAGAGATAAGGGGTCACATTTGTGGGATCTTCTGAGAAGGAATTGACCTGTCATTTATACTAGTCCCAGGCCAAAAGTGTAAAGCTGGTTATCCACTAGAAGGATATCGTTCTAGTAGCACTCATTAAAATACCTGTAAAAATATAAATAAAATAAATAAAGCTATACTCACCATTTAGCTTCCGCAGTCCTCTGGCTCCTCCTGAGCAGCCAGAGAGGACATTCTGTAACATATGTAGGAGATACTATATTTTTGTTATCATTTTTTAACCATGGGTGTCCAGGCATTATATGCATCCCGCACAATTTGGGAGTGGAAGCTATGAAGAAAAAACCTTCAGTGAGATGAGGGGATATCACGTGGTCTTTATCAATTTTTGGTTGAGGTGGTTACTTTTATTTTGACGCACAATTGTTCTTTTTGATGGTTCTTTTTATTACAATGTCACCAGGTTTGCACCAAGCTTCGCCAATATATATATATATATATATATATATATATATATATATATATATTCTATGTGGGGATGGAAGGCACTCACGGAGACTTGTGTTAAATAATCCTCAATCCTTTATTGATAGCAAATGTTGTTCAGGCGGTATATAAAACATCCATACAAACATTGTCCGCAATTCTCAGTAAGTCCACTTACTGAGAATCACGGACAATGTTTACATTGCAGGGGTAGGTTCCTCTCAACGCATTTGATGGTAGTGAACTTCTAATTATAGCTTTTCTCAAGTTTGCAGGTTGTCTGTAACAAAGTAGAGGAGGGTCTGGGAATACGGTTTTCAGGCGTGGTGTAGTTTCCTTGCAGTTTTTCTTAATACCTCTNGTTGAGGATTGTAGGTCACTACCAGAGGTATGCGGTTATTCTCTTCTTTATCTTTGTATTGGAGAAGGTGGCTTCTAGGTATCCTGGTGGCTTTGATAATTTGGT
>JABWIB010001188.1:55211-70283 GCA_016617825.1 Platyplectrum ornatum
GTATAGTATTGTAACATGCCGGCATATACTCTTCTGTATGAATGAGTATAGTATTGTAACATGTCGGCATATACTCTTCTGTATGAATGAGTATAGTATTGTAACATGCCAGCATATACTGTTCTGTATGAATGAGTATAGTATTGTAACATGCCGGCATATACTCTTCTGTATGAATGAGTATAGTATTGTAACATGCCGGTATAAACTCTTCTGTATGAATGAGTATAGTATTGTAACATGCCGGTATATACTCTACTGTAGCATGAATAGTATTGTAATCATTTACGCAGTGTATACTAGCATGTTACGATACTATACCACTGAAAACCACTGCACATGCTCTGGGCCTTCACCCTTTGCTCTGCATTATTCTATTTTTTTAAATGAACATTAGTGCCAACTTCAGATTATTACTCCTGGGCCTAAATTTACTAAGAATGGAGATCACAGAGAGATTGAAAAGTTTAGATGTTTCCCATAGCAACCAATCAGATTCAGATACTGGAGAATGTGAGATTGAGTCTGATTGGTTGCTATGGGCTACATCCTCACTTTTCAATCTCCCTGCAATCTCCTTAGTAAATTTAGGCCCGGGAGTTGAATGATAGCTCCAGGAGTTAGTAAATATAACAATGGGGTGTATTTACATAGATCATCATGGAAATAACACAAGGTTTCACGTGAAAACGACACATCACCTCAAAATGAACTTCTTAAATAGAGCTCTATTGGGTTCAGTAGATGCCTCATGATGCGCTGCGTAACCAATAGGCATACACATTATAGGAATATGATATCTTGCACCCTGATAAGTAAAAATCTCAGTTATGACAGCTTTGAGGCATTGATTGTAACTACTGGTGCTGACTATGCACCCACATATAACTGAATTGGATCACGACTGTTTCCATATTACTTTCTTGCTTTTAGCCACCAATCACATCACTGCCATTTCAATCATATGTTACCAGAAAGAAACTTAAATGCACAGGAGGCAACAGAATGACCTTCAATTACCTCCTGGTGGATGAGTCTACATATTACTTTCATGGTCTGATAGGTTAGATTCATCCGTGTAGACTATTATCATCCTTTTCACTCTCTGTTGTTATGAAGGAAACATCATATAAATCCCATGCTAGCAATAGCTAAGCTTTTACCAAAGCGTCATTATCAGGATGGCTCCTGGAGAAATCCATATTCATTACAGGGTGTGAAAATGTCCACTATTGCTGTCCCTTGATGAATCTACAGTATAAAATGTTTTAACTATATATATTCTGGTCTATACCAGGTAAAAAAGCAGCACCGACAGCGTCGGACTGGCCAACCAGAGAACAGGAGGATCCTCTGGTGGGCCCCAAGACCTAGCATTATTTCTATATAAATGAGGGTGGGCCCCAAGAATGATTTCCTCTGGTGGGCCCAAGGTACCCCAGTCCGACACTGGGCACCAACTGGGCATGGTAGAGCAGTGTTGCTGACTTTTAAATTCTCCCTTTGAGGAGAAACCAAGAGTTGGCAGCATGGGGGTGGGGTGGAGGGTATGATTTATGCAAAGCTCCCTCTCCCCATACTCATCTTCCTCTCCTGCAGCATCTGATCATTATATATGAGCAGAGGGGCAAACTCCGATAGGAAATGGATCTAGTTCTATTTCAGAAATGATTGCAAGGTTGCCAACTTTTGGTTTCTTCCAGATTTATGTAAATTACATTAAAAGCCCCGCTCATGGAAGGAAACATGCTGTTCATGGTCATCAAGCCCTGCTCATCACAGTGTGATTTACCTGAATTCACTGCCTCAGCCCAGGTCCCAGGAGAACTGCCCGACATTCAGGATTGTTCCGGACACTCCGGGAGAGCCAACAACCCTGAATAATAGTTAGCTAATAAAGCCCAGCAGTACAACCTGTTGCCTGATAATCTTTAGTTTAGAAGAGCAAGGCGATCAGTCTACTTAAGGCGGCGAGCTGGGTAATGAATTGCGGAGGTGTACACATTGCGCCCGTCCACTGCTGATAGGGCCATATCCTAAAATGATTCTGTAAATGACACAGAAGGAAGAAATGGCATATACACACTGAGGTAACATACAAACACGCCTCCATTGACTTTCAAATGTCACCTTTAAAGCATTTGACATTTCATTTGATTTTTGTCTCGGAATTTCAATAGCGTGTCAGGCCTAGAATGCATCTGCTTCCTCTTCATGACACTCTCACTAAGGATTTGTTCTCAGGAAACGGTTCAATACGACAAAAACACAAACCTCGCAGAGACTTGCCAATGAATTTATAGCAGAGCTCTTTTTCTATGTGACTTCGCTAAATCATTGTGCTGCTCATCAATTATGGTAGTTAAAGGTCAGATTTTCCGAGGTTCAACTCCCCAGCAGACTAAACAATTTATGGGTCGCCGAGTACAAGGGGAAACTTTATTTAAAAGAAGGACATTTTCCCTGTGTAATATATAGCAGTGTTTGACCTTCCTTTCCTGTGGCCACCCCTAAGGAAGCCATCTCTGTGTGTCCCAGCAGCTGCAATGCAGCATAAAGCAGAGAGAGAAGCAATCTACAAAGAAAGTTTCTCTTCATGCAGGAAATGTTAATTATTCATGTCTTTGCTGGTCATTTAAATCCCATTATCCATATTATACATTTTCTTTATTTATATAAGGATTACAAACAGTTATTGAGGTTTTCAGGTTGAACTCACATACACCAATATAGTATTATCCATGATTTTCATGCAAATGCCCAGCGTAGTTAATACCCCTGCTGATATGCATAAGACAAAGGACCAGATTCAGATCACTCATGACATTCAAGAGTGGGCAAAACCATGTTGAATTGCAGGGGAGGTAAAATGAATGTCAGTGTTTGCATGCAGGGAGAAACATCATCTCACAACTCTAATAGTGTTTGCAACTAATGATTTTTAACTCCCCTGCAATCCAACATGGTTTTGCTCATTGCGTCATCATGAGTAAGGGAATAGTGCCCAAAGTCTAAATCTAGACCTATGTGCTCATCAACTGTTTATTTAGTCATTCTGAATGTTAAGATGGATTGGTCCAGCATAATGTAGTCAGTGTAGCCAGATTCAGAAGTCAGGTTTTCTTGTAATGGGATCCTTGTGGAAACCATGCAGAGGAATTGCTAGAGCACTATCGAGCTATACGATGCTATACAATAAACTATGTCAGTGGTTCTAAACTTTCTCAGTCGAGGCACCCTTAGGGTCTGCATCATTTTTCAATGCACCCAAAGACAAAAACAGTTTACATTTGTTACGCTTTTGAGTAAAAATAGTGTAATAACTATTTAGGTAAATACAGAAATACTTCAGGTTGATATCAAATCTGTGTTGCTCCTATACTTAAAATTGCACTTCTATATACATATATATATATATAAAGGCTATATATTCTATACAGTATGTTAACCTATTACCTGAAAAATAGAAATAATATATTATTGGTATATTATAAGATACCATGAAAGCATTGGCCAGTTGTACTCCTGGGCCTAAATTCACTAAGCGGAGAGTTTGCTGGAGAATTTGAAAGGTGGTGACGTTGCCCATAGCAACCAATCAGATTCNAGCTCTCAGTTTCATTTTGCATACTGGAGAATGTGAGCTCGAATCTGATTGGTTGCTATGGGCAACTTCACCACCTTTCAAATTCACCAGCAAACTCTCCGCTTAGTGAATTCCCCCCCTGGTACACATTGTGGCTGTACTGCTCACATTTTACCATTCACTAAGGGTTATGATGGAGTGGACATGTAGTTCACACTCCCTGGTGCTACTGATGCATTGGTATGGCCTGATCTGGATTACTTTGCTCAGTTCGGGATCTCCAGAAGGACATAAATTAGGAAACATACTTTTTACACTGGATCAGATGCCTACTGTAGCCACATATCTGTGTAAGCACTACAGGTCACATGAATGCGCAAATGCTGTGAACATATTATGATGTGGCCACACATCCTTACATATGTATGATCACAGTAATAGATTCATAGAAATAACATTTAGAAAGTTTTTCAGTTCCAGAATTATTATCTTCTTACATAATTCAATATGAAGCGGGTGCAGTAACCTATGCCAGGACAGTCCTGCTGCTGTTTCACAGGTGTCTGATTCTAGTATGGATTTAGTATTACATTTCTGAAACAGACCTCTCAATTCACGATTCTGGAATAGGTAAATTATTTATGAGATGTACCCACGACAACCTCAACGTCTGCAGAAAGGTCAGCACTTTTCATACACACCAAAGCAGAAACATATATTATTAACTATTTCTTTCGGAGTCCGCTGAAAGGCAAGCAGTAATGTTCCGCCTTGCATTTGCTCCCCAAGTCTAGTTAATTAAAAAGGCATGACAGATTAGGAGGCTGAAGAGTATCATGCAGCAATGTTCTCTTTACATGTAGGACATTTTTCATGAGGTTGGCCTCACATAGACTTGCAATTACAATGCATTTGACCTTGACAATGCACCAAGTACAACTAGACATTGTACCAAGTACAGTTTACAATTAGAAAGTATATTTGAAGGTTGAAGACCTTCCCCAGGACTTTCATTCAGAAATTATTCCGGGACCATCCACACTTAAGTGGACCGACACATGTGAGATACGTTCCCTGTAGTCAGTGTAATGCATAGCCTAAATTTGTCTCCTCTGCGAGAGTTAAAGTAGTTACAATTCAGATGTACAAATGTCTGGTTGGTGCAGTGCAGGGTTTGCTTGGTCTGAATCTGACCCTTGTGTTCATCTCTCTCACATAAGGGAGCATTTTTGCCCAGGGCAGAAAAGGGTATATCGCTGCCACCTTCTGATGGGAGCCATGCCCAGCATAGGATCCCCTAATGCTAGCGCTGCAGTACCTGGCCCACTGTTAATGATAACATTCAGCAGCAGCAGGTCAGGCAATGCATCTGTCAGCGCAATACTATTACGGCATATTACTGCATGTCAGTATTGCACCGTTCCAAAACACTTGAAGAATACATATACTTACATCCTACTGCAATACTGACACAGCAGAGCTAAAGAAGGTGCAGTATATGCTGGATCCTCCATCTATTATAATGCCACGACCAAGTGACCAGCTCCCCTTCCAATGTTTACTGAGGTTCGATTGGAATTGGAACAATTTATCTTATAGTGTATGCCCAGCTTAAAGCTGGTCGATTGGAACAATTTATTGCATAGCGTATGGCCAGCGCTGCATCAGACACTGCTGTAAATGAAACCTATTTGTTCAGGTACCCACCCCCATCCCTGGTATCAGCCCATCAGGGTGGGTGACTACCAGCCCTAGTCACGTCAATTGATTAGTACTTTCCATACGTTTGTTTCTGTCAGTGTAATATTTACGCTAAACATTTGGCCTCAGTGTGTGGTCGCTGGGTCCTGCTGAAGCCTCTCTGTATCTTTAAATGAATGAGTTAAGCTAGCAAATCATTTACAGAGTATGAATTACATGACCTCTCCTCAACCAAGCAGTTATTTACAGCCCTATTAAGAGACTGCCAGAAAGCCAGCTCTGCAGAGAAGATGCTATTCATGCAGCTATTCTTTAAAGTGCCAGGAGTGAATTATCATTTTCTCTGTAGCACAAAAGCAATAAAAGTTCCTTTATAAAAATAACATAAAATGCTTGAGTGGCCAATGTCACTGAATGGGCAGCGCACAGCAATAATCCAGGCTTATAATGTTGTTGACCGGAGTGGTTGTATATACAACCCCCCAAATACAGACAAAGGGAAGGCAGCTTCTCACACATCACCTGTTCACCTGTCACTTTTTCAATTTCAATATAATTATATTTCAGGTTTGCCGACTATCAGGAATGTCCGTGAGACTCCCGGATTTAGGGAAACTCTCCCGGTATACCTCCATTCGTGTGGGGGGTGTGCAGGAGAGGGGAGCGCTTACGCTGCTATACCTCTACCTTAAGTAACTCATGCAGATCAACGACTATACAAGAATCACGAAACTCTTCCGCAACTGTTTTTAATTATACCCTAGGTCGGCGAGAGTACAGACTAGGCCAGCAGATGCGCTGCCCCAGAAACCACCTGATTTCCCCCTTATACCTTCGAAAAATTGAGCATGTACAGCTGGATCAGGTCGCTTCAACATATCTAACAATTAAGATCCTGTTTGCCAAGCATATTAGCAAGCATTAATAATACCCCGCTCAGATGACATGTAAAAAGCCTCATTATAGCCAGTCTGAACAGGATTTCCTCAAACCCTGGTCCTTTTCCTAAGACCCAGCTATAAAGAAGGGGGTTATATGAAAAGCCGCGTCCGATAGCAGCACTGCACAGCGTTTGTGGAACATGCCGTCTGAACCGGGTATAACATTACTAAAATGATATAAAAGATCATAGCGTACACTTTTGCCAGCACAGTCACAATTTTAGGGGGTTTGTTCATTCACCCTTTGCTTGAGGTCTGCTCTGCCTAACCCAACGCCTATACTGCCACCGTTAGCAGATATGTAATTTAGGTGTCGTTTGAGCCAGCTGAATCTACTGGATAACAGTTTTCTGGCCACACGTATTTGAAGATAAAACACACATTAAAAAGGATTAAATATCTTTTCATAGCATGACTACTGAGAAAGGTGGAACCACCCTTGTACGTTAAACCGGTCGTAATATTTATCATAAAGACAGTGTAAAAACAAAGCCAGCTCCATTTTCTAGTAGTAACCACATGCACATATTATAATGCAGCACAGTATCTTTTCATTTTTTCCTTTAATGATTATAATAGAGCAATATAAACGTGCCTCTTTGTGTTTTACTAATGACATTGCTCCCTGGGAAAGGTCCAAATAGCTTTTTCTCAATATTTGATTTCGGCCACAATTAAATTTTGGCAAAAGGTGCATTATATAAATGTATCTTTATTTAAATTAAAAAATAAAGCCTCAGCACATTCCCCAGTAACTGACTGAAGAATAAAACGTGGAAATGTCTGTTACACACATTTGCAAATATATGATAAGCCCCCACCACAATCAATTTCTGCTACGAAGGTCCTAACTCTAAGCAATGAGAGCCCCAATGTTGGGTCACATCATGTGGTTCTAAATTATGGTGGCTCAAATATTTGCAAATGTGAGTAATGGATGTTCCTGCTTTTTATATTACTGATAGAATGGTATAGTTATTTACATCAGTTACAGTGTTTTTCTCATTAATCTGAGCAACATATATATATATATATATATATATATATATATATATTTGCATAAAGAAAATATGTCAGTGCTTCTCATCCACCTGCAGGTGGCAACATAGAGACTAGACTTGTGTATTAAACTGGAATATAAAATGTAGTTTCTATGCTGAATACTAGCATTAAATATTGAACCAGTTCGTGGTCTCACAGCTGAAGTATTATGCATTTGAGAATCCTTTTTGTGTACTGGCAAGATTAATTTGGCACACTTATCTCTCTGGACTTTATCCGCAATGAACGTTTTGACAGGCTACCCTTAGGCTTATGACCAGCTTGTTTTAAAAGTGATGATGCGGAGTGATCTCTCATTTTCACATGTACCCATTACAGGCCTTTTCCCATGAAGAACAGGCTGATGTGTTAAGACAGGGAAGAGAGTAGTGATGATGGTTTCCTACTCACAGCTGCCATTTATTTATTGTTCCAAGCAGAATATGAGCATGGAGCCGGCATTTAAAGGTTGATAATAGGGAAGAAAAAATGAGAAGTTTCTAGAATAATTGCAATGTGAAAACTAGGTCATACTGACAGCTCTGTAACCCAGTCGTGAAGCTTCATTGAAGGTCAGCAGAAGTGGTAACCATCATTTCCTCATACTATAATACACATGAGAGTATCCTGAGGTTTATACATTAGTCTCAGGTACAGTGTGCATCTATATATTTTTATAGTGTTATATTTCATTTCATTTTCATTTCACCCTTAGTACAAAGGAGGATGTACAGTCCAGGGGGTGGGGTTTCGCATGTGATTTGCATAAAGCACACCCTAAAGGTGTGCTAATATCCAAAAGTCAGCAACTCTGAGTAAAGCTATGTTTTACAGTGAAGGAAGGCAAATATATACTGTGAAAATAGAATTAAAATTCAAAAGTCCAGTTTCCTAACAAACTTTCATTTACAGTGTATGCAGTATGTAAGAGGCAGAAGTTGGGGGGGGGGTTTCTGGTTGCCCACAAACCCCTCTTAATGTTGCTGTATTACATGCGGGTTGTATTAAGTATTAGGAGCTGGCACACTGTATAAAGTAAATTACAGTATTGTATGTTTCTTCACAGTATATGAATATGAATATGTACATTATATAGTGTGTCTACCCCAGACCCCAATATCATGGGGCTGGGGATGGTGCACTATATAAAGTATATATTAAATATAAAGGGGATTAGGATATATAACATATTGTAATATATGCGGGGTGTATTAATGGTTTGCAGATTTCACTATTAAAAAAAAACAGTATAACTACTATATACCCAAATGTACACCTAATACACCCAATATATACTGTATATAGTGCCCCATCTCCACAACACCATACATGCTTTAGACCATTCCAAAATCCTACTGTTACGTGCAGTGTATTCTCTGTGCATGCAGAATAATTCATGATATTGTGCACCTCTCACATTGTAACACATGGTTGCCAACTCTCCCTGAATATCAGGGAGACTCCCTGAAAAGTGTGTGATCTCCCTGACTCCCTGAAGTGCTGGATAATCTCCCTGATGCTCATTCAGGTGAAGAAGACATTGTGTTATGATGATAGAAATCACACATTGTGTCCTATTTCTATAAAGATAATGAAGTTACTGGTTCTCCTATTTACATCTATTCACAATAAATAGTGAAAGTGATTATTACTGACAATTTAAGAAATAATAAATACGGATGCNGCTATTTTTATTGTGAAATAGATCTCATGGCAGAGCTAGACACACCCATGGGTGGAGCTATCCACAGGACACACCCCTTTGGTGGCACAAGTTACACCCCTTTTGTGCAGCGTTTGTCACAATCTCCCTGAAATCCATTTGCAAAAGTAGGCAACCTTGATGTAACATGGCATTCCTCAGGTCTACACATAATTTTTTGGCCTTAAACAAAGTTATATGAGCAGCTCTGGGACCTCTCTATAGACTTTCTTTCTGCTTGTACCTAGATAGTAGATAGTAGATACCCTAACATTCCTATCACATTATAATCTGGCTGTAAATTCTTTTTAGATGGTGGCTGAAGGGGTGAGGTGCTATGCATTTACCTCCAGCGTGAATGAGGTTACATGAGCCTCCTCTCCTCAGTCAGAGCCTGGTGCTGGGAAGAAATATATTGGAGCATAGCATGTCTTGGTATCTGAGCAGTGCAAAACACTTTACGGCCTATTTACTTAGGTAAACAGTGAGATGTCTCTTGGTGCCAGAGTCTGTCCTGTGAAGCGACACCACAGAAAATATGGACCAGAATTCTGCCAAGCCTTTCTTCTATTGCCAGTTCTGTTCAGCTAATGTAATCACATTTTGGGCACAGGAAGCAAGTCATTTTTCAGAAATGTTACATTGCCAAGACATGTTGAGGCCTCTGCATTTGTCTGGAATCTACAGGAGCAGCCTATGAAATATTGATTTGTTTTATTAAAATGCATTAAAGTGAAAGAAGGACGGCTTCTAATAACTATAATAATGTATGATTATTAATATCCAGAGTTGCCAACTTTTGGTTCCTCCTTTCCAAAAAGACGGCAGCATGGTGGGTGGGAAAAGGACGTGATTTATGCCAATCACACCTGAAGCCCTGCCCCTGAGTGGTAAATATTCCATTTACTGTGGATGGGCGGAGTTTGATGTCAAGTCCCACCCATTTATCTTAACAATCAGGGCTGAGGCAATGAGTAACAAATCACTGAGAAGTGCACAAAATCTGGGAGTCTCCTTGTCAACACTGTTATTATATTATTATTATTATTTTATTATTATTATTATTATTATTATATTAGAACTGTTGGTGTCTTTCAGCAATGGGACATTAGGTTAAGCTGGCCACTACATTAATTACTGGTTCCGCTTTTGGGTGACTGTCCCATTCGCCTACTACTATGTCCTGGAAAGCGAATCAGCTGGCATGTTTTCAGGGTTTGGGCTCTGAGTTTGGCCGGAGTTGGTGTGGTGCTTGGAAGGGGCTTATTTGTCTCAATCTCGGCCCCGTAAATGTTGAAAGATTGATATAACTGCTGCAATTGTTTCATAATAAGTTGGTGAAGGTTATATAAAAGATAATCACTGCATTGCTTCTTTATACATTAAAATCAACATTTACTAGGTCAAAGTTCTACTGCAATGTCAACAATTCCATAGTAAAAATATCCATCCATGCTGCCACACTCCTCCTCTGTAACAGATTACATATACTCATACAGTACACCATATGTAGTGTACATTTAGTGTTACTGCAGTAGTATTCTTGTTTGACATATGACAGTCTATATCTGTCCATATTTCCTGTACAGCATTACGGATGGCATACAAACCACATGTGGCATGTTTGCATAGTACTGCCCAGTAAGCATTCTCTTCTGGGGTTGGAAGCTATTTTACTAGAGATTACTGGAAGCGAGTCTCTAGACAGGGGCTATATATATCAACCATCATCTTTTCTGAGAGCCGATTCATCCTGTCGCCTCTCAGCGCTGGCAGAACAGAGGAGACACAAAAGACTCCAAACTGTTTGCGAGACGCGTCTGTGTCTTTTTAGTTAGTAGTGTCTTTTTGTCTTCTGTAGATCACTATTTCAATCTACGATCAATACAGAACACAATCTATATATAGTTGACGACTCTTCCAGAATGTCCCGGAGGCTCCTGAAATTTGAGCATTGCTACTGGAGAAGGCACATGTCCTATATATTGGGCTTGAGGCAGTGATTTCATGCAAATAAACAAGTGAAGTTTATAGTATTTGTTATATCAAGTCTCACCCCATCTTTAGTAACACTATGGATAGCAGATTCGATAGACAATGGTCTCGATGTCAGACAGTAATTTGCATAAATTTTACCCCTGCCTCTTGATTCCTGCCTCAATATCCCCTCGACATCTCCCAGGAGGGAACTATGGTATACCATTACACTGTGCTTTTACCAATGTTGATGATAAGAAATAATGGACAACTAAAAAAAATGTGTCCTGCATGAAAGGAAAACATTGTTTATAGCTTTATGAACAGCTTTTAATATGTAATTAAAATAAATAAAATAATCACCCAATACATTAATATAAATTGCACATTTCCAACTTCCAACAACCTCCAGTTCAACTTGGATTTACTACGGTGCAGGCTCGGGAATACAAATATATGAACATTTAAACATCTTTGTAATTGAATATAAAATTAAGACGCATTTATTTTTATTTTTCATGCGTACTAGTACAGTTATTGTAGCCACTAGCTATTCAGTTACGCTGAAATGTTACGCTGCCAGTGTATATTTGGACCTCTGCATTTGTCAAGCTAAGACCAGTGTCCATTGAACATAACAGCCTCTGCCAGGTCAGACAGCTATCTCATACAAATAGCAGCCAGACAATGGCATCATCTCCAGTCAGTGATACAGCTGACAGTCTACATACCGCTCACAACTGATAACAGCGCAGTGTGTGAGGAACGATGATACTAGTAACATGAGTGTTTGGGAATCGGTGGGATGGTCCGGAGCGATTCTTATGGAGATTTTACTAAGTGATTTTTTTATCACCTTTGTTGGACTTTAAGTGAGCTGGGATTACAGCCAAAAGCTCTATTACACAGCACGCGGTTTATGGCATTTTATACACTTACAGGGATGTATTAAGAAATTCTGTCATTTTCCTACAATGTCTGAGTAATAATGGAAATCAATATTTCTTATAAAATATACAAAAATAAGCGCACACATCGACGGGTTAGCTATTTTGGCAGTTCTCTGGTGGTGGTTTACTGACTTACAGTAGAATACAGTGAAAATTACTACTGCTTTAATTTATTAATAAGGATCATTTTGATTGGATGAATATCTAATTGTCACATAATTACAATTAAGAGAGCAGTGCTTACTTGTAAGGATTATCAGTATTTCATACCTCCCAACATAGGGGGGCATGAGGTCGGGACACTTAAGCCCTGCCTCCGGGATGGCCTTGACTCCGTCCCAGACCCGCCCAACTCCGCCCCTGGACCCGCACAAGCACCACCCCCTTTGAACGCCGCGAATCGTGGCTATATTATAAAATAACATAATAGTCATATTTGTCCCCTTAGTGGGACAAACAGGGAATCGGGAGGGACAGCGGGACAGTCCCCCAAAAGCGGGACTGTCCCACTGAAAGCGGGAGAGTTGGGAGGTATGGTATTTCCATCATTATGGGATCCTAGTACACTGATTATCTGGCACAAAACCATGGGTATAACTTCAGGGGTAGCAATGGGAGTAGCTGCATTGAGAGTACTATGGCAGAACTGTGGTAAACTGTATAAATACAGCTTTTTTTATATAAATCACAATGATTCTGCCCACCCACTGCCTGCCCTTCTAGTCTTGAGGCCGTCTCCTTGCTGCAGGCAATAGATCCATGTTATGCTCCAGATAGGACCTCTCACTTCAGGTCACTCTCAGTAAAAAGTAAAAAAATAAAACTCCAAAAACCATCAATCTCAATCACAGGCCCCCTGTCAGCTCCAGGCCCGGGTAAAGAGTACCCCCTCCCCCACCTCTCTTTCGACAGCCCTGAGCACGACCATCTATTACCCTCAGGCAGCAACATCAGAATGAGGCTGACATGACCAGGTCACATCAGTGTTATTATAACGTGCACAGAGAACGAAGTGGCAGGAAGAGGAGCAAAAGTCAGAGACAACAAATGTAAAAGGTAAGAGAAAAGGTAAAATAAATACAAGAAAGAGCTGTAGACAGTGGGGAAAGCTGTGGAGACAGAGGGTGAGAGAGAGCTGCGGAGACAGAGGGTGAGAGAGAGAGCTGCGGAGACAGAGGGTGAGAGAGAGAGAGCTGCGGAAACAGAGGGTGAGAGAGAGAGAGCTGCGGAGACAGAGGGCGAGAGAGAGAGAGCTGCGGAGACAGAGGGCGAGAGAGAGAGAGCTGCGGAGACAGGGCAAGAGAGAGCTGCGGAGACAGAGGGTGAGAGTGAGTTGCGGAGACAGAGGATGCGAGCGAGTTGCGGAGACAGAGGATGAGAGCGAGTTGCGGAGACAGAGGGTGAGAGAGAGCTGCGGAGACAGAGGGTGAGAGCGAGTTGCGGAGACAGAGGATGAGAGCGAGTTGCGGAGACAGAGGATGAGAGAAAGCTGCGGAGACAGAGGGCAAGAGAGAGCTGCAGAGACAGAGGGTGAGAGAGAGCTGCAGAGACAGAGGGTGAGAGAGAGAGATGCGGAGACAGAGGGCGAGAGAGAGCTGCGGACAGAGTGGGTGAGAGAGAGAGATGCGGAGACAGAGGGGGGGAGAGTGCTGCGGAGACAGAAGGGGAGAAAGAGCTGCGGAGACAGAGAGGGAGAGAGAGCTGGAAAGACAAATTTTAACCCCAAAACACACACAACTAAAGTAACATGACCTCTGTTTTATTTAATGAGTGTCAATGGTATCCCTTTTCCCTTAGCATGGAATACTAATATAAACCTCACGTGACTCAGCAGGGCTTCACAGCATGTTAAAAGGTATAAAACAAAGATGGAAGGAACTCACAAGAACTGGTCTGCTGTGTGCTGATGACGCATGTATCTGGGATGGATAAACATGCATTATTAATTAAGGACATGGATAACAGACCTGTTGGAACCAACCTTGAAGAATCCATTTATATAAAAAAAGAAAACATCCAAAAAAGGCATTTACCATTCACCAACGTAAAGTAACTTAATGATATATGATGCGTCTGAACAAGAGACACCATTATATTAATAGCCTGACTGTGATAAATATAGAATAATGGCTACCAGTAAATAAACGTTTCATGGCTAAATCAGTCTAACAAACAATGCCATATTCTTATATTCAAGCTTTAAATCTTCTTCATAATGAGTAACATTTATCTTTACACGTTTTCTAGTTCTGTCTGTCACAATATTGTGTTACGCACATCATGGCTCAAAAACATTTGCGTGCAATGCAGATAGGCGTGACCTATTATACAGTACAAGTATACTTCTAAACTAGCAGTGTTTCAAAGGGTGATTATATAGAGCCTATGGACCACATACAGACCTCCGCTTGCACACTGGTATTGGGTTCAGCCTATAAACTCCCATGACCTCCTGATCACCACATTCAGGCCTAGGGGTTGTTTCCCTGGTGGGAAGTATTAAAACTGTACTATATGCACAATCCTCATTCACACGGCAACCCCATTTTATAGTTCTTTTCATTACCAGCATAAAGGTTTGAAAACACAGGGGTTTTGCAGGGGATGCAGTCTGAACGGAGTATTAGGGTCCTGCTGGCTGAAATCACTGCATGTGAGGGAAGTGGTCTCCCCTGAGGCCTGCATGGCGATACGGCAGTGAATCGTCAATGCTTAGCTTGCATCAGCTCTTAAATCTGGATCATGTCTGCCTACTTTAACTTTGAACAGATCACTATTAATGCTTATCTCTGTCCCAATAGCGCTTTAACCTGTCCCTGCGGAAAACTACTAAAACTAGTCTAGTACACAGTCGTCGGGAATTTGACATTTAACGCAGATAAAGCAAAGCATCTAGTGACAGATGTATGCTGGCCATACTGCTATTGTTACTGTACATATTCCAAAAAGTACTACTAGTATTACTACTAATACTATAGACAGTAAGAATACAGTACCAAGATAGGTGGAAGAAAGGAAGGAGCATAGCCTGTTGTCAAGTAAGCACAATGGGTTATATCCTAAAGGAGATCTGGCCTTTGAATTGAATAGTCCTGTAAGACTTTCCTTGAATATGGTTTCTTTATTGTATGTGCTATATATATATATATATATATATATATATATATATATATA
>JABWIB010001188.1:70911-81635 GCA_016617825.1 Platyplectrum ornatum
AGGCAAAATGCATATAAAGTCTTTGCTGGTTTCCTCCCTCAGACACACAAAAATAAGAAAATCAATCCATGGAGTGGCTCGGTTTGCATTATTAATGTGAATATCTATAATTCCATTAGGTGACCTCTAAGAGGAATATTAGTGAGGATGGTCCTATAGAGATATGTAACCCGCTGCCAGCAGAATCAATGTCATAACCAGCAGCACAGATATTATATGTTCAAAGGAAAGAGGGATCACAATGCAGATCCTCCCCTGCAGCTCGGCTTCAGCAGACATATTCCGGTCGAAAAAAAGGCAATATAAAAACAGCTGTGAGTCAGCTTGTCATGTATTATTCAGATGCTCGCAGATCCCAACTACCAGTGCCTTGTCTTGTGCTCTGGGTGGACAAGCGGCTCCCTGTCTTCAGGTTACTCAGCAGCATATGCCACAGGAAGTCCTTAGCAGACATATGGTGTTAATTGGTTTCTTTCTACACTGCTATCATTTCACGCATCCACCATAGTGTGTTGACATTACAGGGACCCATCAGCCACTCTCAACATTCCTTACCAATGTCAATACACAGAGCAGTAACATGACTAATAGTAAATGCTCGAGCAGGGGTAGGCAACCGGCGGCTCTCTACTACCTGCATGCTGGGACTTGTAGTTTAACAACACCCGGAGAGCCACAGGTTGCCTATCCCTGCATTAAAGGATTGCTTTATCTCAATATACACCCCCTCTATGTAGAACTACGAGTCCCAGCATGCTTTAACTGTACAGACATAGTGGATCTGGCAAAGCCTGCTGGAACTTATTAAACTATTGACAACACCTGGAGAGCCACAGGTTGCATACCCCGGGCTACAGTCATACTTGCCAACTTATTATTTCTCCCCTCCGGTAAATCTAGGGAAGCGCCACTATTATGTGTCCCCCCACTGCAGTAAGATGTGTCCCACCACTGGCTCTTCACTTTGTCTCCCCGCTGCCTCTGCAGGGTGGGTAGAAGTGAAGCTCCTGCAGGGGGACGGGGCATAGTGGCACTATCTTTGCACCTCTTTTGTCTGTACCACTGGTTCCCTTGCAGTGAAATGCCTGCAGGGGGACAACAAATGGTGTGTGGAAACCTAAAGGCCATCATGCTGCACTAAAAATGTCAATATTTAAATAACCTCTGGGGAAAGCAGAAGAAGCGCCCTAGTAGGTCTCTCAGTAACTAAGCTGGCCATACACTAGAAGATAAATTGTTCCAATCGAAAGATTTTTCAAGAGTGGCCAAGAACATTGCAGGGGAGGTAAAATGAATGTCAGTGTGTGCATGCAGGGAGAATACTTTATTGTTGCATGTTGCACACAGACACTGAACAGTGTTACTGTTATTAGACTTGTGCTTGGAATCATCTCTCACCTGTAATACTGGTTGCAACTAAATCAATTTGCCTCCCCTGCAATTCACCATGGTTTTACCCATTCTTGAAAAGTTTTTCGGTTGGAACAATTTATCTTATAGTGTATGCCCTGCTCTACCATGATAAGGAACAAGCACCCAAAACAGCTGTCTGTAGATTGGTAACTCTTTCTTAAGGAAGTAGTTGGGTACTGGCTTGGCTTGTCCGTAGTGGCTCGGATGTGTGACTAGGGAAATGCTACTTCCAATAGGTGGCGCTAGAGATTCTGCTTATTTCCCCAGAGGCTATTTAAATATTCACCAATCAATACACATTACCGCTGGCCATATATTAGATCTGCATGTTCTGGGTAAGCCGTGTGCTACAAAGTTTGTGACAAGTGATGAATAAATAGAAACAATTAGAGGGGAAATGTTTAGCACACTGTATTTTGTTAAACTATATTTAGCCTAGTCCTAAATGGGAGCACTTTGGTAAAGAGCCTTCTGCTGCAGCGGAGATGTTCAGCATGTTGTAGTAATGCAGCAGCAGCTCTACTCTACTCTAAAGTTAGTATACAATAAAGGGAATATTGGACAATCACCAATTATCAGGTGTCCTGCTGATTAGAGAAGACCAGTGATTAATGAATCTGCAATGCAGTGAATGAGCTCGCCACAAAATGGAAAAATAAAGTTTGTGAGAGAACTCTGTTGCGTTAATAAACATACTACTCAGCATCATCTCCATTCAGTGCACAGACTACAGCCAGACAATACGCTATCTATGCAGGTCTCCAGCCAGGGTTGGTCCCAGCAACAAGTGTGTGGGGCTGATATGGACCTTCACAAATCCATGCTAACATTGAAGCACTTTCCAATCCCATCAGACTTAAAACAATAGACCAGATACGAGATGATCAACGAATACCCCGTTTACATTACCAGCCTTGAAAAACCTGGCTTAAGAGCCAGGGTATAGAGCTAGGTGAATTGGAGGAGCTGTGAAAAAAGGACCATTCAGATTAGCTGAAAAAGCCAACTTTTTTGTAAAAAAAAAAAAGCAGTCTCTGCACTGTTCACATTGAATCCTGCTATTTGCTACCAGTAAACATCATTACTTAGATAATGTGCTGTGATTGGCTGTGATTGTTTGTTTACATGAGGGGGGGAGGAGGGAGAGACAGGCAGTTTTGTGCTGGAAACAGCTGACTGTGTGAGCCAATCAGNGCTGCACAAACACAATGGGAGAGGAAAGCCAGCTATGTACTGTTCACACTGACTGAAAAAGCAGAATAGGAGGGTAAAACCCCTTTTAAAAAGCAGACTCTGAACACCAGCTTTCAGTAGCCGGCTTTTTGTAAATGGACTGTTCACACTGAGTTTAGAGGCCGGCTTTTTCATCAAAAAAACAGCTAATTTGAGGTAATGTGAACGGGGTATTAGTCAGTGCATAAAGTTTTTTCCCTTTCCTTGTTTCTGCCTATACCCGTCTACAGTGCAGGGATCACTGGTGTTGGTTTAGTTACATATAGCTAAGGAATATTTCATTGTGAAGTGCAGTCCATGCATTTTAGAAGAACTGGGCTTAAATTCACTAAGCAGGGAGTTTGCAGGGGAATTGAAACGTGATGTTGCCCATAGCAACCAATCAGATTCGAGCTCTCAGTTTCATTTTACATACTGGAATTTTCAATTCCCCAGCAAACTCCCCGCTTAGTGAATTTAGGCCCTGGTCTGATATTTATAATAGACACCCAGTGAACCATGAGTACTGCAATCAATCACCATTCTAACAGTTATGAAGTCATTTATTTATGTACATCAGCTAGATTTGTAAAACTGTGTGTTTATATTGTACTGACTACACCCTTCATTCTCCTCATATGTTTTATAAAATCCCATTGACCTATCCGTGTTCAATTATAATCAGCTTCACAAAAGACACCATCTTCACCCCCATCCCCCCATAGACCATGTTTCACTTATTCTCTATATGTGAAGATTGCTGGAATAATAACTGACAGTGTCAGCTGCTTAAATTCAATTATCCCACGTTATACAAATCCTCCATAGAGCCTGCTGTTACTTGAATACAGTTGAGAACTCATTACATTTAAATATTTTAGTATTATACTCAGGTTGTAGCTGCAGTGAAAAATGTTTCTTTGCCAGGAAAGTTTTAAATCCCAAGGAAGACACTTAAGTGCATCCAATGTTTTCATGTATCAATTACAAACAACCAAAATCTTTACAAACAAACAACAATGTGGAATAGTTTTCCTGTCGCAGCAACTTTTCTCCCTGGGAGTATATTTACTAAGCAGCGAGAAAGAGTGGTTGAAACTCTCGCTGAGGCTCGACGCGAGTTTGCTGCGTGTTTGTAAGTGTTTTAAATGTATTTACTAAGTACTAAGTATTTTGTATTTTGGATCTCACTGGTGTGATATTTGTTAACATGCAGTTTAGTTAAACTCGCGGCGTGTTTTTAAGATTTGTTTGCGAGATTGGCTATCTAGCAGGAAGAATGTGTAAAACTCACCGGCGACATTAGTAGAGAACAAGGGAGAATTTGAATCAGTGAGATTTGAGAAAGTCGTTGTCGTGTGTTTTAAAACCTTTAACCATTAGTAAATACTAAAATCACCATCTTGCAGTCAAACATGCCACGGTGCAGCGGATTTCCAAACTCACAATTTATATACCCGCTGGACATTATTAGATACTGACCAGTGTTACTGTTACACTGTTATTTAGACCTAGATTAGGAAACATCATCTCTCACCTTTAATAATGTTTCCAACAGATCACATTTTTACTCAACATGGTTTCGCCCAGATGTAACTTTACGTTTTAGCTTAACGCATTTAGGGTCATATTCAGATCTTTAGGCACTAATGACTTAAGCTGGCCATACACTATGCAATAAATTGTTCCAATTGATCAGCTTTAAGCTGGCCATACACTATACGATAAATTGTTCCAATCAAATGATTACACTCGTTGAGTGTATGGGAACGATTTTTTCAAATGATTGGCCGATATCATTCAAAAGCTGCCGTCAAACGATTTCTTTATCTTTTGGTCTGCTCAAACGTAAATAGTTTTTTAGGTAAAAAGTCGTTCAGTGTATGGGCACTTGCAATAATCCTGCCATTAAGACCCACTTTACAAGCATTGAAGCACTAATCCAGGATACTCCCAGACCTAACAAGAGAGCTGGCAAAAATGGTCTTAAATCCACTCTTACAGTGCCATAGTTTTGCTTAAATGAATTCCAGCCGAGTATGAAAATGAATGAATTAGTGATAACTTTGTGCTGAAGATTAGAGCATTACCATGTTCCTGTAAAGAGACTTCCAGAGCATTGTCCTTCACACACTGAAGGGAATAATCCCAAACTGATGCAAAGGCTCCATGCTGTTCACAGCGGCTGCCAATCGTGACAGCAGAACACAAAAGGACTCCAGAAATGAGGGAGCCCCAGGAATTGTTAATAATTCGGCTGAATAAAGGCTTCACTTGAAATTTTAGACCTATACATCTGCTGCAGTAAATAATGAACAGTGATTTACCGCGGTTTCCAGAGTCGGAGCAGGACATAAATTGGAAATGAAAAGTAGAGAGAGAAAACAATAGACACTTTGATGATGCTCTGGGAAATGAATGGAGGAGAAACATCTGTTTGTTGCTTTGAATTTCTCACAAGTGTTTAAGGCAGACTTGTTAAGTTACAGAATGTTATTTACTTGATAATAGTCACACTGACTCTTACTTGCCAAGAACTCATTTCGCAAAAAAATGTCTTGAAAGAGATATTGTAGTACTCAAGAAGCTGGTACACAAACGTCTGGCTGAATTCGGTGGCCATTGAATAATTCCCAGGTTGACTGAGCTCCAGAGGGGGAGCATGGGGGAAAGGGCTTTGTTCAGAGGCCGCCTATGGCTAGAAGATCACTTTTAAACCATTATCTCCAACCACTCCCCATAAAGCAACGTGCTGATGCTGTACAAAAGGACAAATCTTGAAGTGCTCCCAATTTTTTTAAATTGAATTATGTTGATGGGTAAAACAAAGATGAACAGTGGTTATAATAGTCATGGTAGGAAGAACATGGGTAAGCTACTTGTTAGCATGTGTGAAGATTGAGAAGATCATCCTACTCCAAAAACATGTAAACATGTACACACATGTAATGACCATCAGTGGAGGGTCGTCATGGTGTAGCCAGTGCAGTGACTGCTTCATGATCTGGCTGATTAAAGGGAACGTCACTGAGAACTGTGTCTGAGATCCTGTGACTCCATCGCATGACCCTATAAATAAACAACTATTCATTTTACACAATGGTGTCTTCTATGTTTATGGAATGTAGAGGTTAAGGTATTCATGCAAATTGATCACTATCCATACGTTAATGGATCAGTTAGAAATAGAGTAATATGAGGTCTGAATATAATTTGCAGCATTAAATGTTAAACCGATTCTCTCTCTACTTTTAATTTCCAATTTATGTCTTGCTTCGACCGCGGTGAATCACTGTTCATTATTTACTTTTTTGCCTTTGCTAATGGCATTTTCTGTCCCTGGACATGGGACTACAACTTCAAATGCTTTGGAATGGCACAACACTGGTTTGGCAGTCATGTCCTGATCACGCTTGTTGACCAGGGTGGGTGCTATTTAGTGACATAAGACAATACATATTTCACATTTAAGGGTTTTTTAACCATTAACTTTACACTGGTAATAGTATTAAGCAGTATGTATCATGAACTACACTACATACATTTCTTCTTCTTCTTCAAGACTTGGGAGAAGTCCTGGATGCTTAAGTATGAGGTTAAAATCATGTGGGATGTGAGGCGGTGGTTGCCAGCAGAATGGAGGGGATGGGAGGGAGTGTGGATGGAGGTAACTGATGAGAGGTAGGTAGTAAAGAAAAAGGATACAGCCTTGTCACTATTTACGTATGGATCTGGCATGATATTATCTAGCTGATGTTACTCTTAGAAGTGAACTTTAATCTACTACCCTCTTAAGCTGGCCACACACTATGTGATCTCTATTAATGTCTCTCATGATCAATGCACCAATACAGCGTCTGGGTTGGTTACATGGCCACATATATGACTATTATAATAGCTTCACCCAGGAAATATCAATAACCTGCAGAAGCATTTGTGGATCATTGTGTCTGTTCTCCAACTACACGCTATGTGATAATCGCATACAGCAGTGTGTGGCCAACTTACCATTCTACCCACTAACTCTACCCCAGACATCCTCAATGGCCATCTTTTCAAATATTTAAACCAGGCTCTACGGAGGAGCGAATAGAGAGAAAGCAACAGATCTTTATGTGATTAGCAGAGCCATGAGGCATGGAATACGATTAACCTTCCTGGTGTGTGAACACAAAGCCTGCCACCCACATATACAGCTTCAATAGCCCATTCAAGAAACAGAAAAACAACTAAATTGAATGTTTTGACACTGCATTGGCAAACAAAAAAAGACGACACTGGTTTTAACCTCTCTCTTAACACGGAGACAACACTGGCAAGTGGCTATTATTGTTATTTTACTGTTTTGAAGTTGTAACAAACATATTATTATACATGAGACAGCCTAGGGCGTTTCAGGTCACATCAATCACATCATTGCTGCCTGACTGAAAGAGTCATTAACAAAGTGTAAGAACTATTTTTATTTTTACCAATTTGGTTTTAGATAATACCACGAATACTAAAGAAGCCCTTCCAACTGTTTACATTCCAATCCCTCATGCACTAAGTACTGAAGACAGCAGTAACATTAATCCACTCAGGGACATATAATGATGACATTTACATGCTGACCATTAAAAAGCTGCTCCAGTGGCATTACACCCGTTTATGAAGTTACTTGTGGCGCTGAGCACAGAATTCATTATTAAGATGTAGCTAAATCGAAGTTTGTTCTGAAATATGGAATTGGTAGGCTAAATCAATTTCCAATCCTCCAATTTAGAGATACGTCAATTAATGTCAGATGCCATGAGCATCCAATCAGAAGGTCAGGGTGCCTGACTCTCTGATTGGATATCCAGGATGCCTGACTTTCTGACATGAGAACATTAGGCTCCCTGTGCTTCTATAATTCCTGTTCAGTTCTATTATATTATATAAGCTTATGTAGCTTAATGTCAGGCTCTGCTGGCAGGGAACTCTGCTCCGCTTTGGGTGGTCCAGATCACCCCCTTGCGCTCCCCCACCAGTGGTCGCTTCACCTGCAAGCACTGTCCACAACACCAGCCAATGCCAGGAAGAAGAATCTCTATCACAGATGTTCTTTACTTAAACCTGGACAGTGGCATAAAGCTATTTAATGGAAGCGCGCCAAGCCTATGCCTCAACCCAATGTATAGGAGAGTATCAGTACCCAAAGGCATCATTGAGGCTCAATATACCTCACACTCATTGATGTCATCAGTTCCAAGTGGATTGATAGATCAGGAATAAAACCGCTGCCCCCACTGATACTAGTAGTAGTTCTTTTTTTTTTAATCAATAACATTTTACTCCATCATAGTATTACAATTTCATAGGAAGGCAACTAATCACAAGTGCTGCCACGGACTGGTTTGAAGTGTAAATGAAGCAGCAGCTGGTGCACAAAGGAAATTCCTGGAGGTAATTTTAGAAAATTAGAGGGAATGCTCCAATGCCCTTCTTCATTACATCTGTAAATCTTTTCTATGCACGGCTAATATAATCAAAAGGGGCACATTTAATTTGTAACAGGTCTGGGCCCTTACAGACAATTTAGTGCTATTAGTATACATCATTGACTGCCCTCTGTACATTAGTAAAATCACTGGATGCGTGCTTTTGACAAATACATCTTGGTATTATTACCTACTGTCAGGCTCGGAGAAGCTACAAACCAAGACATCTACACGAAGGACACAGGCTCGGGGCTCACCATGGTCATTGTAATCATCATATTAATCTAATCAATTTAATAAGAAAAACCATGATGGTCTCTCTCTATTCAAACAGGTTTACTTGTAACCCGTGCATTGCCATCTCTATTCTTAATCTGAACCTAGGTATTAACTGTATGTTGTAGACATACTGAAGCATTCAAATACATGTTAACCATATCAATGGAATATGATTGGCTGTTATCAGATAAACAACCAGATTTTCAATACATTAGTTTGTTTATTTTACAAGATGTGATAAATCTATCTGCAGGATCAAATCTAAAAATCTAAGGCGAAAATCCGAACAGAAACCTAGAAATGACCCACACCATTTGGAAACTAGTAATATTGGGCTGGAATGGGCATTGTTTTCTGTAAACACCCACACTATCTACCAGGGGAATGGTTCATACACATAGTATACCTGGGGGGCTAGGAAAGGGATGTAAATAGTACAGCAATGGCTGGCTTCAGCCCTTATGTTCTATCCTGCTCTCTACACCACCCTGCATTTAGGCAAGGACAGTGCAGAAGACTTATCTCTACGTATAGGGGAATGGCCTTTACATAGTGCGGGTTACCACACACTAAACTAAGCTGGAGTTAGAATCTGTTCCAATATTATGAATATTAAATATTGTATGCAGGGCCAATAAAGAATGTGTGTGCACTACTCGTTTCCTTGTATGCAAGTGTGAAAGGGCTTAGCCAAGTCCTTTTTGAACAATTAATGTACCTCCACCACCCCTTCATGTACCTGCATTACAAAAGCCACCCTGACCCATCCCTCCTCACCAATGGAAAGACTTCCAACACAGATGTCTAGGTAATCCAGAGTATCCTAGTATTGCTAAAGATTAGCAGCTTGGGGGTTGAGCTAAGGACGTGATTTAAATAATTTAAGGAGACAATAGACTATCTTTTTCTATGTATAGGCGGAGCCGTGCCTACTATAGTAACATTCGGGCCGAGGCCGTGAAATCGCTGCCTGAGTTAAGGTTCTGGGAGATTTGCTGACTCTCCTGGGATACCTGGAAAACTACCCGCAACTTGTAATTCTCCAGGAGAGTTGGCAACCATGGAGTATCCAGATCCAAGATGGAATGGTTTCTCATTGTTTCACAGAATACAAAATAAAAAACACAATTTCTGGTATCAAATTCTTGCTACGGAGAAAATAAATAAATAAAAAATGTTGAAGTGCTTTCTGGGATATTTTGCAAAAATCTACAAACCACTTCAGTGCTCACCATCAGATGGCCTCCACAGCAACCAAGTTCAACAAGGATCGACATTCCTGTGCAGCGCTAGAGCTGGCTATTTCCAGTGAGGTCAGTTGTTCTTGCATAGCAGCCAAGAGTTACAGATAGATTCACAATTTATTTTCTTCTCTTGAATCTGACTCACAAATGTTCTAGTGTTTTAAAACATTTTGGGTGTTATGAGTAACTTCCTTGAGTGCTCTCCTGTTAACACTTTTCCTGCCTTGGAGTACAGGGTTAGTGGCCATATTCTGATTATCTACCGTTACATACCAGGCATCACTATACTGTGTAAATGCCAA
This sequence comes from Platyplectrum ornatum, assembly GCA_016617825.1. Classification (NCBI taxonomy): domain Eukaryota; kingdom Metazoa; phylum Chordata; class Amphibia; order Anura; family Limnodynastidae; genus Platyplectrum; species Platyplectrum ornatum. Next base: position 80,824 of record JABWIB010001188.1, read on the forward strand.
TGATTAAATACACAAATCAAATAAACAACTAAAACATTCATGACAATACCACATACATACAATGCATCCAATGTCATTGAGGTTGCAGGCAAATGACCAGTGGACAGGAAAATGATGTAGCATAGGGAACAACCAATACACCTGTTGCTTTACTACCTCGCTTTACATATATAGAATCTATTATCTAAACATTTGCTTTCCAGGAAGTAAACATAGGAATATATACCTAACAGTGACCATTTTCTATCCATAGGACAAGTTGCAGAAGACGTGAACATGAGGACATCGAGAAAACATGCAACCAGTTTCAGAAATATGCTGCAGAACCACCAGAGCTGGAAATATAGATTAAACATGTATGATTGCAATGACAATTATGCTATAATATTGCTTGTTACTGGAGAATATTAGGTTAATGCACTGGAATCAGACTTAAGTACTGAACGCCATTTGCACAGGTTTCCCTTTGTGGGTGTCATTCCTTTACATGTTCGTACAAAGCAGATCAGCGTGTAATATTTAAGGTGGCATGCTGGACCCTTAAGTGTCTAGAAGGCTCGTACTTGTTAGGGCAGGGACACACCTGCATTCGAGCATAGCTCAAACATAGGTCTGGATACGGTCCTATGTCATTAACCCCTTTAAGACACGGCCTATTTGGTCCNTNANGACACAGCCCTATTTTNCACATCTGACATGTGTCACTTTATGTGGTAATAACTTTTTAATGCTTTAACGTATCCAACTGATTCTGAGATTGTTTTTTCGTGACACATTGTACTTTAAGTTAGTGGTAAATTTTGGTTGATACG
>JABWIB010001189.1:16776-42762 GCA_016617825.1 Platyplectrum ornatum
ATAGATAGATAGATATTGGATAGATAGTTAGATAATAGATATTAGCTGGATAGATGATGATAGATGTTAGATAGATAGATAGATAGATAGATAGATAGATAGATAGATAGATATGAGATAGATAGATATGATAGTTAGATAATAGATATTAGCTGGATATATGATGATAGATAGATAGATAGATAGATAGATAGATAGATAGATAGATAGATAGATAGATAGATAGATATTGGATAGTTAGATAATAGATATTTTATCCTATGGAATGAATATCTCCAACCAGGCCCTGTGCAATCCACAATACATGTCTACCTATATTTTCAGGGAAATGACAGATTCACAGTGACATGAACATTTAGAAACTTCTTTGTTTGTTACTGGAAATAAAAAGACGTGTGAAAAAATCTGTATGTGAAAATGTACATAGCACAAATAGTAAAAAGAGCCAGGAGATATTGCAGAAAGCGATAATTGTGTGACCAGCAGCAGACAATACTGTCTATAAAATATATTTTACAGTAATACATGGGCAAATATACATTAAATACAGCAACAACACTCTACAATGCATTTCTTTCATTTACACAGTAAATAATAGATACGTCAAAATAAGGTTTTGTAGTAATCGACTGTGTTGTATTTCCATTCTTAATGCTAGTTATCAGACTTAATGAGACTCCTACATAATAGTGTTAATAGGAAATTACCACTGACAACAATCAAAGCAGTCAACCATACCTGAGTGCTAGTCATCCATAAATATACTATGTACTGTGAATCACACGTGGGAGTAGTTACCAGGCAAGTCTCCATGTTACAGTACTCACCAGTCTATGCTCATGGTATGCTAATAACAACTAGTATTACATTATTGTATTAGTAGCACATAAGACACATGTATCTAATCACTGGTAAGCATAATGTAACATTTATTGGTGAGTATTGCAAAATATTTATATTGAAATAACTTCTACTATTTCGTAGTTAAAAAATAAAAACCAAAAACCCTTTACATGGTTATACAACATAATCTACAGCTATTTCTGTATTATATATAAGCGTTTGCTATATGATTATTTAAGGCCCTGTATGCTGCATAGATGAATCCATGTTTCAGCTATCACTTTTCTTTAGCTCATACAATCCAGTGTATTAAACCTATTGTTCCCATTACATTCAGTATCTTAAGCCATATTCAATAAAATACCATCATCTGAGCTTCATTTCTATTTCCATTAAATCATTTAGAATGAAATTCACATGCTGCCAACATTTTACACATTGCACAAAGAATAATATGACAATCATTTCATGTGATTCAACATTTAAACCAAAGATATTGAAGCGTATTGTGATTTATAAAATTAGCTGTGTTTTTCCCAATCAGACTATGCCTACGGAATAACTTCCACTAGAATATTCCTCATCGTGGGAATAGTGAAAATAAGCAGAGACCCTCTCTATACGGTATCTAGTTGTCAGTCCACAAAAGCATATTTGAAACACAATGACATGTATATGCTGCTGATCTCATGGTTTGAACATGGGAAGAGAAGAGCCAGCAGCCCTCTGGCTGTGCATTCCGGACATGTAATAAAGGACATCTATTCCTTATATTATTCTATTACCTTCTCCGGGGCAGAGAACTGCAGATGATTTACATCCAAGGGTGTGATCAAAGGCACCGTCTGAAACCCATCTTCGCCAGAAGGATCCTTACTGTTTTTGTCGCTCAGGTTACTCCCCAGCTTCACCATCCTTACTCCTATATTCCCAAACCTGGAAAATAAGCATAATGTCCCAGATGAATATATAATACATACATGCAGACATGACCAGAATACTAAACATACTGGTTATATTCATCTGACAATTGCAATCTTATAGGATGTATAATATATATATATATATATATATATATATATATATATATATATACACACACACACACACATATTTATGCTTTGGATCACACACATGGACGGTCAGACATTATGTAGCACAGGCGATTGTCTCTATTTGCATTGTGCATGCTGGCTATCATTACACAAGCAGGGAGTGCCTGTACCTGGCTTAGCAATACTCACAGTGAAATGCTTGTTCCCAATGGCCACTCTGATGGCAGCGCTGTCCGTGGTGCTGATGCAGACGACGATCCGGAAGCGGCGGCTGCTGAGAGCTACTAAAGGGGAACGCGGCGCCTATTGCAGCACACAATTCCTGCGGCACTCAGTCTGGAGCACATTGACGGTTCACCTGTAGACTAGCGCCACCTGGCGGCCACCTTGCGGTACTGTATCCTTCACACTTAAGCAGCAATGCCTCCTGCAGGGAGAAATAAGGGAGAAGGGATGGCTGAATCTTAATTATCTTTATATAACTGTGCCAATCGCCATTGAATGCATGGGGAAACACAGGTAATTACTCATTATGTTTGCATGATGGAAACGAACACTTTTGTAGAAAGCACCAAATTACAGATCTGTGGCATAAATGAGCAAGATATTACTTAGAACACTCTGCAATCATGTTTCATTAAATTCTGAATTAAGATCAGTGCAGTGACGTAAAATAAGAAGCAATGTGTATTGATGGAGACACAAAAAGTCTAGTATAGAATAGTGAGTGAATGTCATGCTATGTACAACTAATGTATTCAGGTAATACATTACTATTAACTTATGGAGAAAAAAATAAATTATATATATATATATATATATATATATATATATATATATGGGCAAACATGGAAGACATGGGCAAAACCCTGTTGAATTGCAGGGGAGTTACATTTCATTAGATGAAAACAGTTTTAGAGTTGTGTAATGAATATGAATGCTTTTTCCAGCTCAAGTCTAATAACAGTGTAACAGTAACACTGGTCAGTATTCTACCTGCATGCAAACACTGACATTCATTTTACCTCCCCTGCTCTGCCCCAGGCCCGGCTGTTTCCCCTGATCTCGGCCCTATATGTTGGTAGTGCAGAATCACTGCACAGAATGTTTATTATTATTATAAGGCACCACACAGTTTCCGTAGCACCGTACAATTGGTAGAAACAATACAACTAGTGAACCCAACAGCTGCAGTCTAATGGAATTGGTACACAAGTAGTACACAAGTAACTTGAAGTCCTGGTGACAAGGGGGGACAAGGTGTAGAGCTGTGACGGGGGTCCCATTACTAGAGTTACCACCCACCCGTTCTGCTGCCACCAGAATTATGGACTATTATACCACTATTAAGGTGCAGCACAAAAAGGGTGTAACTTGTCCTGTAGATAACTCCTCCCATGGGTGTGTGTAGCTCATCCTTGAGAACTATTTAACAATAAAAATGGCAAAATCAGCATTTTTAAATTGTCAGTAAATAAACACTTTCAATATTTATTATTAGAGTTGTAAATAGGATCCACTGACTCAATGTTTTATAAAACTGAATCAGCATTAGTGAGATTGTCCAACACTATATATATATATATATATATATATATATATATATATATATATATAACATGCCGGGCCTGATAACTTGTACTAAGCTATAGCAGTGTATAACAATAAAATTGGACACATATTTTTAAAAAAGGAATAAATATTTACTCCCAGATCCTTAAAGAAATCATTGTATAAACTTGTGAACATTTTACAAGAGAAACAATTTGTGCCTTTATTTTGTATTTCTTGGTGCATTTACATAGTAAGAGCTCCTGCACGGTATAACATTAAAGATAATATAAATAAATACCAAATCATGAACAGTGAAAAGTGCAGGTAGAAGAAAGTGAACGTAAATATCACAAGATTTTCGCCATTATATAGTACTGATATGTGTGAGATGCATTCCCTATCACTTAGCTTTAGAATTTTAGGTTGGACAGAGCTATTTTGCTTATAAACATGTGAATATCTTGTATTTGGAGAGCTGGGACAGTAGGAATAAATGGGCCAAAATACAATTTAAATGAAAGTTTTATGTCATTATTATTGTAACACATGCTGTGATGTACTTACTTGTCATTTGAGTGCTTTTTTGACAATGGCTCCTCATTTGCACATCCTAATTTTCTTTTTGGTTTAAAAACCACTTTATTGCTTGAATGTTCCATTGTAATATTAGCACCTCGAAATCGAAAATAAAAGAATAAAACGTCAGACACATTTGCAGTTTTGCCTCAGTAAACAGTGATGTGATCACTCTCTGTTCTATGCCATATGCAGTCTATTGGCCACATGAGGCTATTAGGTCTCATCTCAAGCTATAGTTTATGTGTAAACTGTTCCCATATATTTACTTGTGGACCTGTTCCTAATGCGTATTCAAGGTCATGTTCCTGACCGATATCTGCTTATTCATTAATGTGTTCTCTACCATGCAACCTAGATAGTTTCTTTATTGCCTCATCCGGGGCTGACTTTATAGCTATTCCAACTAGTCCCTGCATAAAACTAACGAATGTCCATGTCTAATCTATAAGAAGATTCTTTTTTAGTACGTGAAGCTGACCTCTGACTGGAAACTTACCCACTGGTGCAGTGTCTACGCCAAGCCTGGCACTTCCAGTCATACCACATTTAATGGATTCTCCTGTAAAGCTCATACTCCTGATAAAATAGTAAACACACTAACACACTATATACAACCATTGTAACCAATGCAAAGCTTTAATCGTTAGAATGTTTTAAATAAACATTTCAAACTGTTGCAAGTAAATGATTTTAGCAGTCTCACCTCACCCATTTAGGATTTTAGGACTCATTTTACAGTAAGTATGTGTATGCTTTATTTAGGCAAATCCAATACATATAACAAATCAGTACAATAAATGATTTGTAAATGATAAGCATGTAGTTGTAGTCCCTTTGTAAAGGGATTAGACTTATCAGACACAATGATTCTTTCTGCGTGGTGTGTGAAATATTGGTCCACTGAAATAATGTTTGTTCCTTAGACAAATAAGCATAATAAGCATAGGGCACAGTAACACACACACAGGTCTAAATGTACTAAGAAGAGACATTGCAGGGAAGAATGTAGAGGAATGTAGAGAAAAGGGCCATCAAGCATTTATCGCCAGCTAAACTGTTACTTTCTTGGACAATCTTTTGTTAATCTCTTTACTCTTCTTTCTCCAGCAAATCACAAAAGAGAAAACTCCATGGCGGCCAATCAGATCTGCACACATACGTCTGAATTCAGTATGAGTTCATAACACAGATGTCACATTATGAAGAGAGAGACTGAGCTGTCTCACAAGGGCAGTCGAGAGAGGGGGTCCCGGACACGGGCCCGAAGCTTACAGGGGGCCCGTGATTGAGATTGATGATTTTTAGAGTTTTATTTATAAATAAGGAAAAAATATATATATAGGTGCTGTGGTAACCCACAGTAACTATACAAATACAGGAGCGCTAGTACAAAACAATGTTGCAACAAAGTACTATAAATCAATATTTATTTATTAGTATCATAAAACAAATAGTTTGACCGATTAAAATGATTGTGGGCCCAAAAATATAAATAGAAATACTATAAACATAAAACAGTAAGACAATATAGCATATTGGTAAATATGCTTATAAATAACTGGACTAAACTTTTGTATTAAAATGATCATTTTGCTCCAGTATTATTCTTTTATACATTATACTTTGCATTCCAAACATATTCAGATATATTAGAACCTTTATAAACAGGCACAATGATGATCACATGACTACGATAATGTATATTTATGTATATCTACTTTAACAGCAGAGGCAGCCTCTGACATACAACGCCAGCTCTTTCACAAACATTTCAGTAGGAGAATGTGGTGTAAACTTTTTAAATACTTTATAAAAACAGTTCTTATAGTATGTTTTGTGCCATTCAATGGTATTTTACAAGCCTCGTGAATAGACACTTTTCTTATAAAATGACATATATGTGCAGGAGATGCTGGCTGTAAAATTACAAAACGTTTTCATAATGTTCAAATTCCAAAAACTAAAGCAAGAGGTAGTAACCAGATGGAATGGAACTCTTTATATGCTTCAGTGGCTGCAAGAACAAGACACAAGAAACAAGCCATCATGAAAGACACATTAAGCCATGGTATAAAAGGATGGGGATGTCACCGTACTGCAGCATACTGTTGAATAATCTAAGTTTTATGAAGGATACATAAACCCTATAAAATTGTGACCCATCAAGTTAGTTCAGATTCTGCCTTCATAAGTCAGGTCATCCCCTTAACTAAGCAGATGGAGAAGAAGCTGGAAACGCTGAAGCAGGTAAAAGTAAGCGAATTCCCCAAGTATGCTGGATTTGTAGATCAGTAACTAGATCCAGACTTCTGTATATATTGTATATGTGTGGAAGTATGATAGTCCGCTTGGAAAAGTGAAATAAACTCCTGTGTAAATCCCCTATGACACATTAGACCTGTTTCCGAAAACAACCCATAAGTGCTGTGTACCTCTACTCGCATGCAGATCATGCGGTTTATTTATTTTATTGTTTCTTATGTCGTTTTTGTGGGAGCTAGAACAAACCAAGAACTTTAGACACAGAAGGATCTCTGTTGCTGAAGTTCTTGGTTTGTTAAACTCATGTCCAATATAAAGGCAAATGGGAAATATAAAGCATCATTTCTTCCACTACATACCATTATGGGCTTTGTCCACCTGGCTGCATTGGTGTTACTATTAATCACCTGTTACTCAACCTCCAATGCCTTGTATGGCCTCAGGAATTTTCCGGATAATATAATGTGTTCTATATTTTCCTTCCCTTTTTTTTCTTTCAAAACATAGTTTACTTAGATAAACCTCTACCTCTTGTCATGGCATGAGGTCTGGGATTTACATTGTTAATCAGTTTTTCTAATATGTCGTGGTCCTTGCTTATTTTATTCATGTTTATTGTATTTAAATCATCTTTTAATCCTACTATGTAACTGACAGCTCAGAACGATTATCATGTCAATCAGGCAATAAACGACTGTTTCAGCTGACATCAGATCAGTGTATACTCTGCAGAGATGCCGCACAATCATTTCAGACTGTCTGTGGTTGTTTAATGAGATTTTTAGGAGTCCCTGATATTTCTGATGAAGGATGTTTTCAAAGTCTGATACAGAAATGTTGCTTCTTTAAGGGGTAATGTCTCATACCAACTTTACCAGGGAGGTATTTAGAAAAGTTGATTCTGTGGTGATACATACTGCGAGTATTACGGCAACCTCCAGGATGCTTACTGTGTTTTGCCAGTAGGGCCATGTCAGTGGCCGACTTGGCCACAAGGCTTCCTGATCTTCCTTAGTTTGGTAGGCATGTCAGCATCAGGGAGTAAGACATTTTTTTTAAATAGAAAATCACACAAAATTGAAATCAATGCTCATAAAAGTTACTATTGTAAATTCAAAACACACAAACCTATAGGCATCAGAGAAGTTAATCTATGCAGATCAAGCACAAGACCTTCCTTTCTCATTGTAATATGCAATCCTCCAGAGTAAAGGGTTGTAGGAAAATGCTTTGTGTAGATTTCTCTACAGTCAATGGAGTGGAAAATTGTAATTTACTAAATATTGGGCAAAGGTTAAGCAGCAGATGCACTTTAAAAAAAACAAAAAACGGTATGGTTAGTTGGATATGGATTTGGTATTGTTTTGACATTCTTTAAGCAGGTGTGATGGCGGTTCATGTGCCAGCTTCATAACCTGATATATCAAATGGCAGCATAACAAAAAAGCTATTTCAGTATCTATCATAATAAAGGAAATTCAACCAATGGTGCATATGTAGACTAATATATTTATGTGCATCCTTTATATTTCATCTTTTTCACTGACACCATTGTTGAATGTCAAACAAATATTACATTGTACAATCCGAACCAAGACTAATACCCCGTTTAGAAAACGACGCCTCTGCTGAAAAGGCGCCGTTTCAAGGCAATCTAAACGATGCCTTTTTAAAACGGCACCTCAGGATCGGCGGCATTGGAAGGGAGGCTTTTCGGCGGCACGCCGCCATTCTTAAAACCGGCGTTTCCTGTGCTGCTTTTAGCTGGAAGCCGCCAATTTCGGCGGCTTCCAGCGACGGCTTTGCCTGCGGCTTTTTTGGCCGCAGGCAATCTGAATGCAGCATAACATTGTTTAATTGATCTACGCAAATCACTTAAACTGTAACAGATGTTACTCATGTTTCTTTAAACGTACATAACTTAGTGGGGGTTTCCTATTTATCTTGCTTAAACCCTGCACTATAAAAGAGAATAGGCATGGACATTAACCCAGTGGGGCAAGGTTATGGTGATCCGTGCTGATCTGCTTCTTCTGAGTTTCAAGCTAGGAGAGTTGATCCTGGTCTCCATGAGAACCTGTTACTCTCCCTGTTACTCCCCTCTCCTCTGCGGAGTTAGCAGCACTTATGCTACTATACACCTACCTTACCTTAATTCCTACCCCTGCTGTGTAGTTTAAATATATAGCCCCCTGTGTGCGCTGAGGCAAAATCCACAGACTTGTGCCATTCTGCCCACTGAAGTTGGCTGGAAACCTGGATCTCGTCTATGTTCACTACCATCTACTACATGTAAACACAAACCTGCATAAAAACGGAGGTCGTTCAGAGGTCTGGATCTGATCGTATGGACAAGATTCAGATCTTTAGGCACTTACTGATTAAGTTAAGTATGGGCAAAACCATGGTGAATTGCAGGGGAGTTAAATTGTCCTTGTAAAATAAGCTATCAGAGATGGACAACATAAAACACTCCATGAATGAATTGCAGAGTGCTGGTTTAAGTGGACAACCACTGACAGCTTGCTTACAGTGCAGGTTGTCATGGGCCTTCCTCTCCTCCTGGCCCTATGCAGCCCTACCCTTTGCACCCCTTATACTCACACCCCTGTCTTGCTGCTGTTATGTCTATATACCATGTTGAAATAGACTGGATGTATTCTCACCGCTTAGTAAATTTAGGCCTGAGAGTCCTGAAGTTGGTATGATATAGTTATATGGTATTGTTTTGTCAAATTTACAAAATTCACTTAGAAAACAGTATAAATGTTTAGATTAGAATATAAAATAAAAGTCAACCAAGTGACTAAGATAAATGGCTTCTGGTAACAGTTATTTTAAACATGAAAGTGCTTCTTCAAAGAAAAAGACTGAATTAATATGTAATGTATAGCATATTGTTCCGTTGGTTAGAAATAGATTATACCAGATTGAATAAACTTGTATTATATCATGTATCATTGTCATGTCATATTAAATGCTGATCTTCTACAGTTGTCTAGGCTGCTAATAAGATGAGTTAAAACCTTTAAGAAAAATAATGCAGCCAAAAAATGAGTGTGTACTCTACATACAGCTACTGTTTTCCGAAACTAGCTCAAATATCAAAATAGAAAAATGATTTATATAAAGGTGTAAACCCTTAGAGATTGTATGCGGATCATAAATGGTATCAACAATATGACATCAGATCAACAGCCTATTGGATTTAAATAATTTCAGACTGAATCTAGTTTTAAAGAAAACACTGTTAGGGAACATTAACTATAATCTTTATAACAAATCCTTAGGTTTGTGAGATACAATGCAAGACAAATTTCGAAAATAATTTTTTACTCATTTAGCAGTGCATTAGAAGATTTTTGGTAAGCAGTTTCTTTGACCCTGAAGTCCCCCAGATGATGAGCTGTTTAGGGCTCTATTTATGAACTTTCACTTTAAATGTTTACTTTAAACCAGGCATTATGTCATGAAAAGCTTCTTACTATTTAGAAAGCATGGATCGCCTCTGGAAAAGTGCCTGTTCCTTGGTGATCACTGTGAATTTTGCAGATCCTTGCTGACCCACTCTTCTAAATGTGGGCCAGCATTTCATTATATTTATTAACCCCTAGAGTGGAATTTCTCAATCTGCTTCTGGAGTAATCTAAATTTCTTCTCCTTAATAGCTGTTTTTAGGGGAGATGAAAGGTGTATTTATATGGGGAGATTGCTAGAATACTAATCAGTGTGGTGTTAAATAAAACCAAAATTGCCCCTTATGACTATTGCCAATTCCACTTTCCTTTCCACCAACAAGACCCATCGCCTGGGTGTCATCACTGACTCTTCAATCTGCCTCTCCTGCCATATCCATGCCCTCTCCCTATCCTCCCAATCCTGGTCATTCATTCTTGTCATCTCCCATCTAGACTATCTAGAGCATTGTCATCTCCCATCTAGACTATCTAGAACATTGATCTCCCATCTAGACATCTAAAACATCCTCCTCTGTGGTCTCCAAATCGTCAGCCTCTTTTCCATACAATCCATACCCAACGCAGTAGCTAGACTCATCTTCCTCTCTCACTGTTCCACCTCTACCTCCCCACTTTTCTAACCTCTACATTGGCATCCAATCTGTTTCAGAATTCTGTTCAGACTACTCACAACTCCAGTCCTCCCTGATCTGCTGGCGATCACCCATTTGCATTACACGTGATTATTACCTCTCACTCATGCATCCAAATTTGTGCTGAGCTGTCCCCATACACTGGCACGACCTACCTCTACCTATTAGGCTATCTAATACCCAGCTTACCCTTCCTCTTCCTTCCTCATCAACAATCTTCTTCCTCATTCCAATGTCTCCTGTACAGTCCACCCCTCACCACTTGTTAAGTAGAGACCTCCATCCTCCTATCACCTCCCTCTACCTGGCTCCATCCCTCTCCTCTTCTATTTATCCTGAAACTATCTCTGCCTTTCTTAACTTTTGTCCTTTTATGGTTATCTCCATGCTAATTTATCCATGTGTTCTACTTAATTTTTATCTGCACTTATTTTTGCACCGTTCTTGTACTCCATTTGGCACTTTACTATGCTGTACAATACTATGTTCTAACTTTATATGCCTATATCCTCTTTTGTTCTGTATTTCCTATTGCACGGCACTGCTGATACTGTTCAGCCCAGTGGTCGGAGTGGAATGTAGAAGTGGGATATGGATATCTGAAAGTGGCAGTATGGAAACAAAGACTATAATAGAATTCATTTGAGATTTGTAGTATTTTAGTTACATCAGTAGGAGACATGCTGGTATAGCATACCCCTATATACACCCCCCACTTCCCTGGTTCAACCTTAAAACCCCCATCCTTTGCTGTCTTTACTCTCATTCTGTCCTTCCTTCTCACCACCTCTTTCTCCTGTGTATAACGTTAGGTCATACCAGTGTCACACCATAGTGGCTATGCTCCAATTTGTTTCACAGACTTTCTGCTGCTGCAGGCCTGTACTGTCCATTAGAAGACAGTCAATGTCATCTGGGACTGGAAAATAAAAGGAAATCAGCACCAGTGGGAATGTTGTCATTACAAACATGTACAATGTGACACTTATGTGTTTCAGCATGGTACCATGCTAAAATATTATTTTTCACTCCGGTCACCATTATTATTATAATTATTTTAGACATTCTGAGTTACAAGTTACAGCTTCCATAGCTGTCATCTGTCTTTTTACAGTTGTTTAGTTTAGGTAACAATAGCTTGTCAGCAGTAGGTTTCACAAACAATTCGCAGTTATATTTCAGCAGCTTTGACAATATCACTGGCCATTATCCCTGTATTCATTTAATGAAAATGGTCTGGTTTCAAAGCAATATGCCTTTGAAGCTGCCACTTGCCAAGAGTTTTAGTGTGGTTTAATACCGAAATGACTGCTTATAAATACAGTAATGTGCAAACTGGTGGAAAATGCAGAAAAAACATGCCAGATGTTCAAAATCGCAATCTTTTCAATAACCATTAGTGTCTTTTTGAAAAATATGTTATTGTTAGTTTCTTCTTCTCTGTCTATTCCTCTATTCTCTGCTATCAAAGTGTTCAGAATACAGTCTCATGACTGATTGGACCAAAAATCATCTAACATTTAAGAACTTACAAGTGCTCTAACATAACACAGAATTCTGATTGATGAGTTGTATTGATTATAATTATTATCATTATTTTTATTATTAATAAGAATGTTTATTTAAGGAGCTACATAGTGAATAGTACATACATACCATGGGGTACCATGGCATAGCGTGGGGGTTGGGAGAGTGTATAATATTAACAAAGGAGAAAGACAGGATTGAGGAGATGGGGGCAGGTTGAGGTAGACAATAGGTACGCTCTGGTGCCCATCTAAGACATCTGTATGTATGCTACAGCATTTTTCCTGCTACATACATTGTGATGGAAGTTGGCTTATTGTTGTGTTTGATGGGTTTGTTCCTTGACCTATGTATCTTTTATTGAAACTTCCATGCACACATTTACTTATGTGTCACTGAAGCCCACAGTGTCATCATGTTTCACGTATGTGGTAATGTGTCAATGTGTCCCTTTGATGTGCATCACTGGCAATATGTCCCATTGGTGCTCATCACTGGCAACATGAGCATTGTGTGCACATCATGACATAGTGATGCTCACCAAAAGGTACACATTCAAAAGCAATGTCATGAAATAAACACAAATGTAGAAACACACAGGACACATGTCAAAAAATGAACACCTACACAAAGCACAATGAGAGACAGCACAGAAATCACAAATGTGTAAAATAATAGCAACAATATCAGCATACAGTGTATAGCTTTTTAAATTCATTAGACACACCTGATGTAGGTTAAGTAATTTGAGTGAACTCCTCTGTGCACTACACTTACACCATGGTCTGAGGTGGTGCAGGAAAATAGCGCGCACAGCCACACTTGAATTGCTGCAGTAGTGTGCACCTGTAGAGGAGCGCCCTTAGCATAACATTAGCATGCCTAAACACGCTAACTATGCGCACCTAGGAGACACAGACGTGCAAGGATTTGGAGGCTTAATTTGCGTCTACTCTGCGTGCGACTTCTAATATGCAGCGCATGCGCAGTGCGGATATCCGCTACAATTCCGCAACACAACTAGACGCAAAACCAACTCTGAATCAGGTCCTTTTATCCAAGAAACCATAATATACAGTATATATATATATATATATATATATATATATATAGATATATTGTTTTGTTAATGTGGCCACAGCTACATCAACCTAGGAGTCCATACGCAAACTAAGGTTGCTATAGTTGCACACCGTGACCACGTTTATGAAACACCAGACTGATAAGTATTTCCTAACTTTTGACATAATGTGCTGAGACGAGTTGCTTGCATTACTAAGCTGGTGGTTCTTATATTGCAATTTTGGCTAGCAGGTATATCTATCTGTTTGTATTGGGTGCCCTGATTATCGATTGAGGTTAGGGATTCAGTTTAGTAATGAGTGACAGGTAATAATAGGGCAAGAACTTACTTACTTTGTATACTGAGAGTATGTATCCCTGGCTGTGACTCATTAAAGGTTAATTCATGAGATTTGTTTGCTATTATTATTGTTTTTGTTATGTGGATGTTGATCATCCTATATTAAATATGTGTGATAAATAAAAGTTAAGTTTTAGATCTTCCAATCGTAGCTTGTTAATATGGGGGTAAATAAGAACAACAGAGATGGTGACGTGAAGACTATTAGTGAAACCAATGCAAAATAGTAGTGTGATCACAGTCTCCAAACTTGTACTTGTGTCTTGTTCTCCCTTTGCTCTTCACCGCGGCACCAGTTTGTTCCCTTGTTTTCCAATCACAGAATTTATTTTCTGAATGTCCAAGACTTCCCAGTCTCAAAGAATCTATTTATTTCTCATCAAAAAACATCTTCATTGTGTATTTCCAATCATACTTTATTAATACATAGCAACTTCCTTAAAAGTTTTCATTCAGAATGTCAAAATATTCAGTGTGTGTCTTACTAGTAATTTGCAATTCATCTTTAGATCTATGAAAATAAAGGGCCCTTATTGCTAAACTGAAGAGGGGTGCACTGTTCATTCTGACACTATATCACAATATTCTCCTTAGCCATCTTCATTATTTGTTATTACACAACTTTTTACAACCTTCAATTTTTCATTCTCCTCAGTATGACAGGCAGTACATCACTAATAGAAATGTTTTAGGATTGCATTAGAAAGTAAAACAAAATTGAAACTATTATTATTCTTTTAATTTCATCAATCAAGTATTTTGCACGTTGGACAGCCTTGCACTAGAGTCTTGCAATAAGGAGAAGACAAGATTTTCAATTTCCAATCATAATAAGTTAAGGTATTTACCATGGTAAAATAAATTATTTTATTATACCTGACAAAACTCTCTAAGCAACAGTTCTAAACACAATATTTGCCCTGACCCCATCAGTGAGATCTACAAGGAAGGGCCCCAACAAGCATACGTTCAACCTTGATTGATAGGGAGATCAAAATCCAAATGAGTCCTTGATGGCCTTTGACAGACCCCGTTGATACTGACTGTGGAGGGCCACTAGCAATCTGTTGCCCATCTCAGGGAGATTCATTTTAACCTGTAACTGTTGGGCTTGGACTTGGACTGGAGGGGACGTAGGCTAAGACCCCTCAAAGCGATCTTCATGAGACTTAACTTTGACTGAAAGCTCTTGACAGACTTGGGTCAGGGTCTGAACTTGCATGGCGAGAGATTTGATCATTTCCACCAAAGATGACTCCATACTCCCTGAAACCTGAGACTAGACAGAGCAAGAGGGAAAGATAAGACAACTGGGAGCCAACGGAATGTGAAATGCAAGGACCAGAGGAAACCATACAAAAGTGGTGGGAGTCCAGACTGACAATAGGAGAGTAGCCAGGGAAAAAAGAGAGAGCGAGCAGAAGAGAGAAGGAAGACCAAATGTAAGAAGCTGGAAGAGAAGCAGAGAGACCGGGATACCAGAGCAATGGCAAAAGGCACACACAACAAGCAGGACAGGCTCCAAGGAAAAAACCAGGACCAGGGAACATTTTGTGCCCAGTTTCTGGCAGTCATGACACGTGGTCACTGATTATCAATAAGTGGGCGAGGATACCAGCTGTCAGACACACACGGGACCACACTCTACACAGACAGCTGCAGTAAACACTGCAACTGCAACACACCTCCAGCTGGGGAAGCACTCCTGGCTGCCTTACAACAAGACATGACCCCGACACAGGAGGCAGTGTCACTGTCCCGTCTACAGGCACCGCTGCTCCTGACTGTCCAGTCCTCTCAAGTAACGTCAGTCTTCTCCAGTAGTGGTTGGGAATCGTGTTGGGTGCTGTGGTGAGTCTGCCAGGAACTACGTTGGCTCAGGGAATTTCAGGGGACTGTCGGGTAAGATAACTGACAAGGTAATGAGCTAGTGACATAATGAATAAGTAATATACAGAAAATTAGATCTTTCACATAGCCATTCATTCATTAATTTTTCAAAATGAACACAGTTTGGAAATAGAGACAGCCAACAGTTAATGCCCTACAAGACAATATTTGCTGGGATGAAGAAACTTTCTTCTTGCCATCTCTGAAGAGAAAGAAATGTAATTGCTGGTAAGCCATGATGTCATTCTTTTAAACAATATTTACAGGAACATCAAGCTACTTCATGATGACTACTTTTATCCATTTAAATAGGTGATTTGGACTGCTAGGAGAAGCACATGTAGTAGTTTCAGTCAAAGGAAGTTAAATGAAGGGGAGTTTGGAGGAAGCATGGGAAAAGAGGTACTGCACTTGACCATCATCTAATATACATATCTATCCACTAGCACAGAGAGAGCAGATACAGGCTATCAGGTATTCCCTGTCTATTTTTCTGCCTGCTCCAATTGTGCATATACAAAGTCGCACTGTACTTACAACTAAAAAACAGGTGTAAGCAAATCATTTTTGGGTCAGCTCCAAACGTGAAATTGATGATTGTACTATATATACATAACTTCATATCAAAAGCTGGCCATACACTATAAGATAAATTGTTCAAATCTAAGCATTTTTCAAGAGTGGGTAAAACATGTTGAATTGCAGGGGAGGAAAATTTTATTAATTGCAATCAGTATTACAGGTGAGAGATGATGTTTCCAGCACAAGTGTAATAACAGTGTAACAGTAACACTGGTCAGTATCTGTGTGCAACATGCAANAATAAAGTNTTCTCCCTGCATGNANACACTGACATTCATTTTACCNCCCCTGCAATTCANCATGGTTTTACCCACTCTTNAAAAATGCTTAGATTGGAACAATTTATCTTATAGTGTATGGCCAGCTTAAGACAAACACTTTTTCATAGATAACTTTGAATATACAGATGCAATAACTTGTATTAACCACATCTAAAAGTGACCATATGGATAACAAGACTAGCGTTGTTTCAGTGCTCTTAAAATATAATGACCGCGTACTGCAGAGAATCAAAGGACAGATCGGCATCTGTTTAAAATGCTTTTAAATTCTTGACAAGGAATATGTTAGAGGGGCCACTTTTAATTTACTATATAAATGATATGCCAATATTAGGCATAGTTCAAACGGAATTGCTTAAGTAAATTATAGAGAAAAAAAGACATAACTGACTCAATTTCAATACAAATTCAATATGAGCTCTGTACAACTGTAAAATGATGTATTGAAGTTCACAAACAGTTCATAATATTTCCACTCATTCAAATGAAAACCAAAGCACCATAAACATTTGTGGTCTGAATGGGAGCAATCATATACAACTTTTATGTCTATATAGTCTTATAATTTTTATTTGGAGGAGAGGTACAATGGCTGAGGTTGGAGTGTTTTTTGCAAATCCGATTCTCAGCAGGATGTTATCGCCCTTAAGTCAGACATGTTTCCCAGTTTCTTATGGATAAAAGGGTCAAATGTTGCAATACAGTATATACATCTCTGTATATATATTATGATTTTGACTAAAATAAACTTTAGATAAAAGTTTTTGACATAAATTTTACTTAAATGAAGAAAATACATTACTTATATTACACCATGCTAGACACTAAATGCAGACATGTTTAATGTGAATAAGATTTAATTTGAAGCAAGGCTCACAATAGTGAAGAGACTAGAGACAGAAATATCATACTATGGTAACAAAAAGAACTTCTTGTTTTGCTGTATCTTCTTCAGCTTCAACTAGTTCATTCTCCTGGAAAGAATACAGAAAGAAATATTGAGGCATTAATAACATATAAAACAATATTTTAACATACTGGGTTTGATAGGTAAATGTACTGTAAATGCAAAGGTGTAGTGTAACTCTGTACTTTGGCACTGTGAATGTCCATAACAAATGAAAAAACATTTACTAAGATCTAGATATAAAAGTGAATCACTGTTGCNATTGCGATTTGTTGGGAAATTCTGTTGGTGTAATTCACTGAAGCGAACAGACCTTTTTCTACAGGGCAGTTGCAGCCTAACCCCAGGCCCCCCTCCTCGCTGCCAAACCCTAATCTTCCTGTCCCCGCTGCCTAACCCCAATCTTCCTGTCCCCGCTGCCTAACCCTAACCATCCCCTCCCCGCTGCATAACCTTAACACCTATCGGCATTTTGAATGATCGCGTAATATATTATGTCAACATTGGTACAACAGACATTTATCTGTCAGCTGTATCTATGTAAAAAATAATACAGAAAACTTTCAAACACTTACAAAAAAATAAACCCACTATATCATGCAAACTGTTGTTAGGAGGGAACAATTTTGCAGACATGTTTCCCCACCCATACACCCTCCATTTGGCATTTCCCAATTCCATCCTGCACATATGAACATAGCACCACTACCAGAACATATCTGCACCATTCATTCGTTTTATGTTTGAGGTATGCAATTTGTACAGTACAGGAATGCTCTGCACACTCTATCCTATAAAGAGTTCTGATTAATCCTATTATACTTCACTTTACCACCATTAGAAATTCATATGTCCCTATAAGAGCCATTTGCCACATCTATCCCCATAATAGTTTTCCATATGCCACATTTGATATTATATGCCTTCATAACAGTTCTTCATACACCACTTAACCTCCCATAATATATCTTCCTTTTACCAATAACAGTTCATCCACACACCTCTAAATGTGTCACGATCCATTTCTAAACTTAACAGCAAGTCGCAGTGAGCAGTGAGATAGGGCAAGTTCAAATGGAACCAAAACTTGCCCCTTAGTAAATTTCCCCCAGATGGTTGGGGAACCTAGTGTCCTAAATCTAGCTGGTAAAGGTTACCTTGTAGCTGCCAAATATGGCCTGCCTTAAAATTCTATTAGTAAAATGCCTGTATATATATATATATATATATATATATATATATATATATACCATTAGATGAAAAAGAAACTTGAGAATGTGTTGTGAAGGTGCCACTTACCATCATTAACTTTCTGAGTGCACAGTTGCAGCCTGTTTCTAATCTGCTCATTTTCTTTTATAATTTGCTTAATTTCTTTTAAAACCAAGTCCTGAATGATTTGCTGGAAATAAATAAAATATAAAGTTATAGCAAAGCAGTAGTACGGACAATATTTTGTACATAAACCACTATACAATAGACATTACAAAAGAACGTTGTACTGTGTGCTGCCAGTCACTAAATCTCCTCCCTGTCTCGGTGATGTATATTATACTCCTCTATGGGGCCGATTCAATCCCCATTCGCGCGAAGTTTTCTGCCTTACGCAAATAGCGTAAGGCAGAAAATCTCGCGTTTTTTCGTTCGCACCTCATAGAGGTGNGNACAAAANNNCGNGANNTTTCAGTCCCGTAATAGACGGGAAAAAGCGCACTTCGCGTATTTTCCCGTCTTCGCGCGGGATTGAATCGGCCCCTATTTCACCATTCGTTTTTGAAGGTGAAGAAAATATTTTTGCACTACGACAATGACTGCTTTGAATAAATTCTCTTTTATAAGAAGAGAATATATTATAAGTGAACTGTGCTCACTTATACGTCAAGTTTCTATGTGATTAAACATGAGGAGATTCTATTCCGTACAGGGTATCATTTAGACAAAAGGGGATGAGCTTTAATAGGAATCTCCATGCATAAAGAGACTAATATGAATGAGACCTTTAGTCATTCCAACAAGGAAGATGTGACATCTTTTAAGTAGATCATCATTTTTTTATATTGCAAATGAAAAAAAAAGCAGGGCAAAATGACAGGTCAGAGGGCACCTTTAAACATAGACCCCCTCCAGCGCGCAATCAGCCTGTTACAATTTAAGATCAGGTAAAGTGCTGGCTGAGCACCTTACCCAATCCTACAGTGTAGCTAGAGAGCCTGTCACTGGAGAGGGCGTCGTGACAGAAGGGGGGGGCGTCACAAGGAGAGGGGAGGGGACTAAATCTAGACTCACTCTATAAATGAATCTAGCAATCATCTTATCATTGGTATATTGGCCTGATCAATGTCTGCTTATTGGCCATTTTGGCGGATAAAATGTTCCAAAAAGGATCTTCAAGGAAAATCAAACCATCTGGCACAATGATTCTGCAGCAGCTGGGCCAGTCCTATTAGGATTTGAACAATGTTGTGGGGCTATAACCTTGATTACTAAACAGTGTGCATTTACTATGACATGTCCTTGATGACAACAAAAATCTGTGATTACCATAGACATTGCTTAGTGTAGTGTGAGGGGGGCTTGTCCTCACAATTTCCACTCTACAGTCCTAGGCTTAAAATGACTAATGTTGCCAAAACCAGGAATTTATTTATTATTTACCAGGAATTGCACAAATTTATTGAATCCATTTTTTATATCTTTTAATCCCATTATTGATGCTTTTGGTTGCTATAATAAAGTATGTGTAATAGGAAGTGAAATGCAGTCATTATCACTTTTATTATTGAGCACAGCATTCTAATTACCATTAAGTATAAAACTGAATGTGGTTAGTTAACTCTGAATGCATATCATAAGGTTATTTATATTGTACTACATTTCCCTATATGGTAGGTAGATGTAAATGCATGAACACATAAAATAAATGTGCATCCAAATCTCTATAAATATCCAACATTTGGAAATTGTATAAAATGTGAGGATTGCGTGATATACTGTATTCTAACAAGAACAAAACCGATAGAATGTTCTACAGATAGAATGTTCTACAGATTTCAATTACCTTTCTAGATTGAGATTTCATTTTCTTTCTGCTTGTCTTTACAGCCACACTGTCAGACTGGCCAGATATCTTACAATCCAACTTGCCTGGAGGATCAAACCAATACACAGATTCAGAGACATTGCACAGCATAGGAGACCCGATGCACACCTGCACCTATATATATATATATATATATATATATATATATATATATATATATATTAGTATTGTATATTATTGTATAGTATATTATTGTATATATATATTAGTATATATATATTAGTATTGTACATGTGCACAAAGGGTACTACCATGTTTCTCTGATAATAAGACCTACCCCAAAAATAAGTCCTATACTAATTTTTGTAAACCCGTTCAAAATAAACCATACCCCTGAAATAAGCCCTTGCGAATTGTAAGAAAAAAAAAAAAAAAGGTAGGACTGGGGGCATGATGGGTATAAAATCAGGATTGGGGGCATGATGGGGATGAAAGCAGAACTGTTTATATAAATCTCTGTCAATGTTAATTAAAATAAGCCCTACCCCAAAAATAAGCCCTATGGTGTTTTTTGGACCCCAAAAAAATAAGGCAGTGCCTTGGGTGGTTGTACTATAGCTGATCTGCCTGGGTTTACTACAATGTGTTCTGTGCACAGGGGGGCTGACACATGATAACTGTGTATGAGCAAATAGGGAGCACATCCAGAAAGAGAGGCACACTGGTGCCCATCCATCTGCTTGCACATCCAACTGTGCTGAGTTCTATTTAAATGAGAAAAGTGGAGTTTTATTATTTAAATAGACGCCGTAGCAGAGGATCTCAGGGATAGTGCAAGTCATAGGCACAGGTAATTTTCCAATTTCCACCTGTTTTCTTGTTGTAAAAAAAAATTATTTTATGTTTAATTAAAATGTATGATTTCAAGAAATGTTTGTGTGTGTTTTTTTATTTTTAAAAATTGTGGATGTGGAAATAGTAGATATATACTGTAGGTACAATACCAGATGGCAGAAGACATTATATAATATAAATATATAAATTTTATTGCAAAAATTTTGTCAAAATGAATAATTTAAAAAACAAATTATGGTATTTGTCTTAATTGTCTCATAATTGTAAAGTGTCATTTGGGACCTGATCCAGAGCAATGTGCTGAAACACGCATATCTGGATAGGAAGCAAGGAAACATGACTTGATTTTTCTTTCACTGATAAAAAATGTAGTACTGTAGCATCTCGCCGCTACACAGGGCTATTTATGAAAAATCATTTGAATGAGGGTTTTTTAATGCTTGGTTTTACAGCATTAAAAAAAACATTTAATTTTTTTTATCAGCAGCATTTTTACCAATGAAAACAAATATAAAAAAGGTACATAATAAAAACACAATACACTTTTAAACAATAATATTTTTTAAACATAATAATAATAATAATAATAATAATAAAACATTTTACTATTAGAAAACATGCCTGTCACTTGCACCAGCTCTGAGAACAAACATGAAACCCATAACTGAATAAATAAGAACTGTGCTCTTTACATTATAAACATGTAATAGTACCCGAATGTAACAGCTCATTATACCCAGATCACACAGTGCCAAAAACCCGGGCTGACCCAGGTCATGCTAGGATCTTTCTAAAAAATTCTGGGTCAGAGCAGACCTTTTTAGTCGGTACTGTACTGGCTATATAGGTACAGTGTATACCTGTAATAGGGATAGCATTACTGTATAGATATACTTTCCCCAAAGTAAAAATGATATTAATCTTAATTGAGTTACCAAATGACTTTCTAAGCTGCATACAAATCATTTGATCCAAAAGTTGTATACACAGAAGAGCCACCAGACCGGATCTGAGGTTATATGACCATGAAATTCCTTATTCCTGGGCAGGGGAGGTACTTTCCATTGCACCCAAATAGTTACAATATCTGAGACCTACCTTAACGCCTAAAATGTTGACAATACAGAAGCTGGGATCAAATGTAAGGCCAGAACCCAGCCCTTATAACAGGGTTGCTGACTTTTGGATTCTCCTCCCCAGGAGGAGAACACCATGGGGGTTGGGCAGAGGGTGTGAGTTATGAAAATCATGCCTGACCTGCCCCCTGGACGGCAAACACATAGCATTCTGCTCTGCGAAGTCCAAGTACCAGGAGATTTGCTGACTGAACTGTCTGACATTTGTGAGTCTCCCAAACATTCCGGGAGAGTGTAGTTTGGGTGAGGCCTGGGGGAGACCAAGGTGTCCCGAACTCCCCCGGCCCACTGTTGGGAGGTATGTATGCACAATAGTAATATGTAGTAGTTTTATGCACCCAGCGCATGGAAAACGCCCCCAATATGGTATTATGGATCCAATCCTATGAGAAGCCAGCATAAATGAATGGTAGACAGTACTGGCACTAAAAATACAATAAACCCTGTCCACAGTAAAATCATCATAACTAGTTGTATTGTATACTTTACATGAGATCTTTATATAACATTGTAAGTGCACAGTATATACTGTATATGTATGTGTGTACTTATTATGTAAAAAGTTATATTTTACCTCATATCCCACAACACTATACTAAGTGCACACACACAATACCTATTCCTATGATAACAGTATGAGGACTGGAGCTGTGTGGACACATGCATATAACATTACATTACATAGATGCACAGCACCCACCTCCCAGTAGTCAGTCTAGTGGTGACTGGAGTTTTGTGGACACATGCATATAATATTACATAGATACACAGCACCCACCTCTCAGCCTGCCATGGCTTGTACATTGGTAACAGTCAGTCTAGTGGTGACTGGAGTTGTGTGGACACATGCATATAACATTACATAGATGCACAGCACCCACCTCTCAGCCTGCCATGGCTTGTAGCGTGACTCTTCACCTTCTGGCTCTGAAGTGGGATCTCTGGCGATCTGCTCAGTGACACTTTCGGCGCCATCTTCTTCCGCACCTCACACGCCTCCTTCTTCATGGCCGCCTCCTTCTTCATGGCCGCCTCCTTCTTCATGGCCGCCTCCTTCTTCCCACCTCCTCCGCTGCCGCTCTCTGCCCGCACCGAGCGTGTCACACGCTCCATAACAAGACCTGGGTGGTGCTTCCCGAAGCAGACAACGTAGACGGCCCTGGCGGGGCGCGGGGTGGCTGTCTCCATGGTTCCGCAGCCGCGTTTCTAGGGGCAGCTTTACCGCGCAGGGCACGTGCGCAGCGCCAGATTACTCCCGGTACAGGAATACGTAGAGGGATATGTGCACATATGGCACATGCTTAGACTGTTTCACATGCAGCCAAGATGTAGGGCAGAAGAGATGAGGAAGATTTACCTCCATGTACCATGTTAGTTGGCATCCTAAGAAGGCAGTTGTCTGTGTTTTATATATATATATATATATATATATATATATATATATATATATATATAACTCATATTATGCTATATGCCTAGGCCCTAGACAGCACAGGGACCCCTGACAAAGCTAAAATAGCTACATTCATTTTGCTGCTCCTGTAATTTAAACTACATTACATGAAATAACTAAGATTTATGAGCACACGCTTGCTGCTAATTTATGAATAAGGTTATCTAAGAAATTAAGATTAAACTGTTTTTGGAGTTTTTCAATTGATGCCCCCCCAAAAAACACAACAATTTAATAATCCAGAAAGAGAAAAAATAGATATATCTAGACAAAATCGCTTTATTGGAGTCTTATTATGTATGTAGTAGAAATAGTACAGGTAGGTACTGACACATAAGCTATTACAAATGTATCCATTAACGATACAAGAGGAATGTACCCTCTTTTTGATACAGGGTGCAAGGTTCTTCTAAAGGGTCAATGTCCAGTAAAACTGAGATAAAATAATTTTTTTCAGTTCATTGAACACTGGACTTGATTACGCCTGGATCTGGCCCAGAGTGATCTACATATAATAGACCACCTTAGAAGCCACCACATAGTGTAGAAGGGCTTATAGTGGACTGTTTTACTATAAAAGTAAGAAGGAGAATCCGTTGTGGGCACCCCACATACAAACTACACTATTAGCTCAACCCACCGATATGGGGGTTTTCACCGTGATACCCCAGAAAATGGAATGAGAAATGTGGTATGGATCGGTTTAAGGGGGGTTTATGTAGCGTATGTGTATGAGATTAGAAAGGGATCTGAACATACATTACTATAGTAAAAAAAAAGAGATTATTTATTGGAAGGTCCGGAGTACAGGAAAAAAGATATAACAAAATGAATACAATGTTTAATAACACATAAAAACAAATAACAAAATAACCAAATAGAATAGCAGCAGGGTTATGCTCCCCTTACACCGATCCATACCACATTTCTCATTCTATTGTTTTACTTTCTATGTTAGTTATCATATGTGTGTAAGTCTCCCACTACATTCAGAGGACATGTCTTGAAGTCAGATTGGTGAAAGCCAGGGCTGGACTGGCCATCTGGCACTTCTGGAAAATGCCAGATGGGCCACTGGAGTGATGGGCCACTACCAAGTTATGTTGGAGAGCTTTAGCCAGGAGAGTCCACCATCCACCAAGGCCAGTCCTGTTCTTAGGGTTTGTGCACCTGATTAAACCTTTATGAGGTGTGTGAGATTGGCCTCACTTTGTTCCCAACTTTACAGCCTGTGTGTGAGGGACCCTGGATCACCTCTGTTTGCTGGTGCCTTATACGGTATTGTGTTTTGTTGTAGTGTTAGTCAGGAGGACATATGTTTAGTTGGTGCCCAGACGAGCCAGGATTTTGTTTTATGTTTTATTATCTTGTGTTGAATAAAACTGGGTGAGGCCACTTGTACCAAAAAGCCTGGTGTCCAAATCTCTGCTGGAAAACCCCTCCAGCATAGAAAAAGACACTTCCACACAGGTAAAAGGTTTTTTAAAAAATTTTGTTGTTGTTGTCAGAAGCATTTTCTCCACAATAACATATGGAATGTAACACCTACTACAATGTATTGACTGTGATGACAATAAAAGAAATGCTTGAAGTGTAACACAATGGTCTCTGCGTATACTCTCAAACCCATCGCCTTTGCATACACCAGGCACACACAGCCGACTGCTTTACACAANGAGAATGTACGCATCAGACTATTGCTCTACACTTCCAGCAATTAGTTCTTGATTTCTCACATCATTGTATGATTTAGGTGGTGATTGTGGATGATGGAAGTTTTGGTGTTTTGGCTTCTGCAGATGTTGCAGAGGTGGAAATGGATGGTCGTGGACATTATCCTGGTCGTGGACGTTTTCCTTTGGTCTAATATTTTTTGTAGCCAGTTATTCCAAAAGTGTGATGTCCACTGATCTTCTTCATGGTCATCTCTGGTGTATGTGGCTCTATACCGATAACAGCCCCTTCCGGTATAGTGATCGCAATCCAGTCCTGTTTCCTAGTGGTCCTGGCAAACCGTTCTGGCATATACTTGTATGACTAGTGAGTGTGCAGAGCTATGGTGATACCCCCACACGCAGCGACACAGCAGTAAATGCTGGCTGACTGCAGTTTCATAGTGACCCTATAAATGGCGATAAAGGTCCAATCTTTCTGCTAACCACTCCCCTTACGCCAACAGTGATTTACTCCTTTAAAGCTCAAATAAACTGACCCCAAAATAATGTTTTTGTTATTTTGTTATGTGTCATATGATGAAGCTGATTTTAATAATCATCATTACAAATATTTCCAAACTGGAGTATTTTACAAAGTGTTATTCCCTCTACTGCCAATCTACTCATGTTATATTTGGTATATGGACCCTATTGATACATATGGGGGTATATTTACTAAGCAGGGAGATTGCAGTGAAATTCGAATTTGGGGAAGTTGCCCATGGCAACCAATCAGATTTGAGCTCTCAGTTTCATTTTACACTCTGGAGAAT